>VYZU01088898.1:0-34486 GCA_013401355.1 Ceyx cyanopectus
ATTTAGGATGCTATATAAAAAGTACTGATTAAAAACTCTTGAGGAAAATTTATGCATTGCTTTCTATTTGATACTTTGATTTTGTTAATTTAATTGATACTTTATGCCGTGTCTGAGCAAATTAAGTATAACCAGTCATACACATGTAGAGTTAATGAATGCTTCCTGACCCCAGCAGAAACAGCACTTTCTATACAGTATCTTGTGACATGTACTAGTGTAGCTCCCATGGCAAATGTCAACCTAACCTATAAAGTCTTCTAAGTAATCAAAGAGCAGTGAAAGTAAAGTTTGAAAGTTAACTTTTTCCTTCCTTGATCAATTGAAAGCATCCTGTCATCCTATGAGAATGCAGTGATGTGAAAACTAGACTATTTTCTAAGGTGTGTTAAGTTCAATTCCAGTATCAGGTGAGTTTTTCTTAATTTCTTAGAAGGCACAAAAAGGCATTTTTCTGAAGGATTGTATTGTTAAAGTTTTAAGGAGAAACTGTGTAAGCCCCAAAAGCACAAGGTTTAATGGGATGTTGTGTCTTTTTAGACCAACAGATTTGTGTGAAAAAAGCAGGCATGCTTCCTTCAAGCTTTACTGTGTTTTATTTTAGCACTTAAATTACAGGGAGTAAAATGGAATTCTTCCAGCTGCAGCCAACTGTCAAAGGATGTTTCTTATCATGATGCATTAAAGTATTGTATAGTACTATACATAAGTATTATAATACTATATATAAGTATTACAATGTATGCTTCTTGCAGGAAAAATGGAGAATTATGAACTGATTCACTCTAGCAGAGTAAAATTTATTTATCCAAATGAAGAGGAAATTGGGGACCTTGCTTTTCTAGTGGCAGAGAAGATGGATGGTTTGACTGATCTCCAGCCTCTCAACATCCTTCTGTATGTGTTGGCATTTCAAGTAAATCATGTCGAAGGATCTGCACAAAACACTAGTTCACTTCAGCCTAAAACACTTATATTAACTAGCTCTGATTTGTTCCTCTTTGATGAAGATTATATCAGTTACCCACTACCTGAATTTGCTAAAGAACCACCAAAGAGAGATAAGTACCAGCTTGCAGATGGAAGGCGAATCCGGGATTTAGACAGAGTGCTAATGGGTTATCAGACATACCCACAGGCCCTTACATTTGTGTTTGATGACGTTCAGAATCAGGATCTGCTGCAGAATTTGGCGCTGGATCACTTTGGAGAAACTGATAGTGCCCCAAAGGGAAATGCTGAACAAGAATGCAGCAGGAGTAGAGAGATCCAGTGGTACATCTTCATCCCAAGTCCAGAAAGCAGGGAAAAATTAATTTCGTTGCTTGCAAGACAGTGGGAGATTCTTTGTGGTAGGGAACTGCCTCTGGAACTCACTGGATAGTTTTTGCACATGTGATTTCAGTGTCTGTCACAAGGTAAAGCACAATGTTTGGATAGACAACACCTGTCAACCTTCTGCCTTTTCAACAAGGAGCTGACCTGGACTCCTTTGCTCCCTAGTGCAGTGAACATTTAATAGTACATAGAAATACTCTGAAGTGTTAACTGGGAACTGAACTTCTTATAAAGTCTATTTTTTATGCAATAGTATATAGTGGAAAAAAAATGACAAGATATCCTGGGAAATTGTATGGAAAAATTAAGGAGTCAACACTAGATGTGCAGTCGTCTAGGGCTGTTAAGGTTTTTGCTCTTTTTCTGTATATATCAGTCTTTCTGTTCTATACAAATTCTAATGTGTAAATAAGGGTAAATGCTTGTGTATGTTCAAGTGCAATGTTCTTTGTATAAGAGATATTTTGGGTATGCTGCTAATGCTTATTTAATGATCTTACAGTTTTACATGTTTTCTTTTGAGGCCAAATATAATGATTTGCTGTCAGTCATGAACTTAGCAGTAAAATTTGAGTCACAAGCAGGTGACAGATTTTCATATGAAATTATTTTCACTGGAATTCTTTTTCTGTAAGATTACTCTCAGTATTGTGTTGAAAATGGAGACACATGAGTATATGAACGTTTTGTCGGCAAATAATGAATTTGTATCTCTGAACACAAAATCTTTCTTTTGCCTATCTTGTCAACACAAATAAAGTGTAATTTGACAGTTTTGACCTTGTTGTTATTCAAAGTTTAGCTTGTTTTTGAAGGGTACCGTATGGCAGTTCAGCAGCACATATTCTATCTCTACAGTGTATTGTAAAGTATGAATGTGCAACATGGTGAAATAAATGTTTATTCTACTATAGCGAGTTTGACCTGGTCCAGAAATAGAGCTCATTCATGGAGATGGAGGATCTGTATCTTCTAAACTCAGTTTAAGGAGTATTTATTTCAAGTACTTCAGCTTCTCCATCAGATATTAGGGGTTTTCTTTCCAAGCTATCATCTTTAACTTGAATATTAATGTGTTCAACAAATTTTAGCTTCCCTCATGGCAGTAAAATCCCTGCTCTCTGTTATGAAGACAAATGCAGAGACTGGAAAAAGTCTGCTCAGTGCCCACTGGGATTAAGAGAAGAAAAATACTGATACATAATGTGGTGGTTGATGTTTCTTAAAACTGATGCATCTTAAAAAACACCTACATTTTTCTAGGTTGGAAGAGACCTCTGGAGGTCCAACAGTCAAGCTCAAATCAGGACAAACTTCAGATTGCTCAGGGCCTGGTCCAAACAAGTTTTGACCTTTCTCCAGGAATGGTGAGTTACCCATGGCACTGGGAATTAAGTGGTTCCATGGAGTATGTTGGGAGCTTGGTGTGTTCTTTTGGGCTCCAGATGGCAGGAATGTTGAAGTCAGTGTAAGGGCAACAAAGACACAGGCAGCCAAAGTCAAATTGTATTGCACAATGGAGTTCTGTAGGTGACCACAGAGTTGAGGAGCATTACTTGAGTGCTGCTCTGCTCACATGTAGCAGATGACACCTAGCTTCTCTCAAGATCTTGATCCCCAGGTGTAAGAAATCAAGCAAGAAAGGGAAGATACCAGTGTGACTGAGCCAAGACCTACTGGTCAAACTAAAAAGCAAGAAGGAGCTTCAAAGGCAGCGGAAGCAGAAACAGATACCCTAGGAAGAGTATAGAGATGCTGCCCAATTCTGTAGGGATGAGGTTAGGAGGGCCAAGGCATTGTTGGAGCATAACTTGGCAAGGGATATAAAGAATAACAAGAAGGGATTCTACAGGTATGTGAATCAAAAGAGGAAGATCAAAGAAAACATTCCCCCCCTGAAGAGTAAAAATGGTGGGCTGGTAATAAAGGATGAGGAGAGAAGGCTGAGGTTCTCAATTTTTTTTCCTCAGCCCTCATTGACAACCTCTCTCCAACACTCCCCAAGTCAAACTGGAAGGTGTGGACCAGGGTGGTGAAGTCCCCCCCACTGTATGTGAATATCAGGTTCGTGACCATCTGAGGAACCTGAACCTACATAAGTTGGTGGGACCTGATGAGATTCATCCCAGACTCCTGAAAGAATTTGCTGATGTAGTCACCAAGCCATTTGCCTGCCATAAAATTTGAAAAGTCTTGGCAGTCAGGGGAAGCCCCTGGGGACTGGAAGAAGGGACATGTTATCCATTTTTAAAAAGAGTAGAAAGGAGGACCCTGAGAACTATCGCCCTGTCAGCATCACCTCTGTGCCTGGGAACATCATGGAACAGATTCTCCTAGAGAGGCTGGGCAAATAGAAGACAGCGGGGTGATGAAGGACAGCCCAACAGGCTTCAGCAAGGGCAGGTCCTGCCTGACCAATCTAGTGGCTTTCTGTGATAAGGTGACACAGTCCCCACAACATCTTACTCGCCAAGTTGGAGAGATATGGATTTGATGGGTGGCCTGTTCCATGGATAAGGAATTGGCTGGATGGTTGCATCCAGAGGGTGGTGGTCTATGGCTCAATGTCCAGATGGAGATCAGTGACAAGTGGTGTCTCTCAGGGGTCTGTACTGAGGCCTGTACTGTTTACTATTTTCATTAATTACAGTGACAGTGGGATCGAGGCACCATCAGCAAGTTTGCAGATGACACCAAGCTGAGTGGTGCTTTTGAAAGGCTGGAGGGATGGGATGTCATCCAAAGGGACCTGGATAGGCTGGAGAGGTGGGCCCAGGGGAACCTCATGAGGTTCAACAAGACTAAGTGCAGGGTCCTGCACCTGGGTTGGAACAACCCTCACTATCAATATAGGCTGGGGGATGAGGTGCTGAAAAGCAGCTCTGCAGAAAAGGACTTGGGGGTGATGGTGGATGAGAAGCTGTACATAACCCAGCAGTGTGCACTGGCAGCCAAGAAGGCCAATTTGCATCCTGAGCTGCATCAAGAGAAATGTGGCCAGCAGAATGAGAGGTGATTCTGCCCCTCTACAATGGTCAGACCTCACCTGGAGTGCTGCATCCAGGAGCTGATTTAGACTAAATATCAGGAAGTTCTTTACCCTGAGGGTGGTGGAACAGTGGAATAGGCTGCCCAGGGAGGTGGTTGAGGCCCCATCCCTGGAGATACTCAAGTTGAGGTTGGACAAGGCTCTGGGCATCCTGGTCTAATTGAAGGTATCCCTGCTCACTGCAGGGGGGCTGCACTAGATGACCTTTGGAGGCCCCTTCCAGCCCCAGCCATCGATTCTAAGCTAAGGCCAAACTAAACAATTAAGGTAGATACTGTAAATTCTTGGGGAAAACTAAATTTTCCTGTATTTTAGAGGTCTAGGGGTGATTTAATTACACGAGCTTAATTTAAATCACCCCTAGAGTCCTAGGGGTGATTTAATTACACTAGCTTAGGTCTTAATTACATCTTTTCAAAGTAACTGTTAATCACCTATTCGTAATTTTCATGTGTAACACTTAAGGGGACCTTGTAGCAACTTTAATAGTCTGATTAGCAAGCTGATCATGAGATGAACAGATCATTTGCAGTATTGTTTAGGTGAATGCAAAGGGAATATCTAAGGAGTCCTTGTTGTGTAAAAGGGGTAATGTGGCAGAAACTAAACCCAGATGCCAGAGGGGGCGGCTGGGTTTAGATTGAGTGATGTCTGACTTGGCACTGTGAGCCTGGTCGTATTCAGCTCATCAGCTCTGGCAGCACTGCCCTCCCCAGCTTGTCCCTCATGGCTTAGGGTACAATTTCCCCCTTGGTCTTGTTAAGCACCGATCATATTTTAAGATGAACAAACTGTTCAGTAACTCATTAGTTACTGCGGTGTTTCTTGATTCTTCCATTAAGTATCTTCATTAAGCATCTATGGTGCTGTCAGAATTGCTTATTTTCAGGGCCTTTTTTTTTTTCAATAAATAAGGTAAAGCACAAGCTATGCAAAGTAAAGTGTTTTTCCTCACACTCTTTTTCATTTTTACCTGTTAAAAAAAGGCAAATAGTTCATCCAAACCCAAAAGAAAACATCCCCCTTTACTGCCACCAGCTATCTATCTGATCCCCTGCTCTTCAGGCATCTTAAAACCTGGAGTTAGTGCTATGAGGGTGCAAATTTCTGCTCATTTAAGTGCAATATTAAGCTGAAAAGTTTTATCAACTGTCATTCCTCAGTACCAGCCTGTTGCCTTTATTAATTTTAATGTGAAATTTTGTTTCTAAATGCAGGGATTTATATATATGAGTTGTTCTTGAAAATGCACAATCCTTCATCTTGAAACTTACAAATTAGCTGATTGTTTCATTTCTTAAAGATTCCTTCTCTTTCCACAATTTGTTTCTACATAAAGTTCTGTGAAATGAAGTGGCTTTGGAAGTGGTTGTGGTCACATAAACCAGACTTGATTTCTTCCTTTTTTTTTGCAAGTGTGATGTGAAGACCTGCATGTGTATTTTTCTTTAATTAATTGTTTATACTCAAATCTTTTTAAACTTCCAACTCTCATTCATCATTAAGACAGTATCTGAGTAGCTGAAGTTATAACCAGATGCATGCATAGCCAGGGAGGGAGATGTTTTTCAGGAAAGTATCTCCTAAGCTATCTTAGACTTCCATTGTCTGGCTTTACAGCTGTTGCATATGTAAGCCAGCTTAGGAAGACTCAAGCAGTTAATTTTGTTCACTGTCATCTGCTGAGTATATGGCCAAAGGTTTTAAATCTTCTCTTATATTACAACTGACAAATTAGGAAGGAAAATAGCTGATGTGCTGACCTGAGCTAAACCGTGTTTTCTTTGCAAGAAGATGTGACAGTGTGACCTGCATCCTGGCTATCCTGTGTCCATTTCTGTGCAGCTTTTGAGCACTCTTGTGTTCTGCCTGACTCCAGATGGACTGCACAGCAATGTATTTACATCAGCCCCTGTGACTTGTCTTCCTCTTCTTGTCAGCTTTGATAAGGGGTTTATGTTTTTTAAAAAAATTGAAGTAACACAGACTGATGCTTCTTGCTTAAATGTCCTGGATCAAAAAGCTTACTTCTGCTGTATTCATCTGTGGACATAAGAAAAAAATTTAGATGGAGAAGCATTACATGAGTAAAAGCATGTGGTTCAGAGCAGCCAAACTTCTGTTTCCTGATGTCTATTTGATAATGAAGGCTATTTAGTAACTTGGAAAGCTAAAAATTGATGTGAAAAAGAAGGGGATGTGAAAATCCCTTAGATTGAGAAGGTATTCAAGACAGACTGGCCAGCATTTGGAAAACCCCACTTGAGTAGGTGCATGAAGACCAATAACCAGAGTTTGTATGCTGGGTACTAAGCCCTTGTGCTTCAGACTTTGATTGCCTGAGAGGAGAGGCTAGAACTCCATGCATCTCTGTAAAGTTGTTGAGAATGTTGAGACAGTGGGATCCCAACTCTCATCTCTGTCATACTGTTTTCTGGAAGGCACTTGGTGCAATCCTTGGCAAACTGCTATAGCTCTAGTCAAGCATATTATAGGCCTTTTCTGTTCCTTATATATGACAGCATGGGAAGGATACACAGCACCACCATAGGAAGACATGTTGCCTCTTCAGTCATGCTGATGGGAGCATGTACTGAGTTTCAATATCTCAGCCTGTTAGTTGAAACAGTTTTATTCAGACCTCTAATTTGTATTGAATATGCATGGGGAATTTAGTGCCTGCTTCTCCCAGTACAATCCCAGAGCACCACTTAATAGGTGGTAAAGGTGCAAAAGTAAAACCAAGAGATGGGAATATGTAGTAGGCTTTCACTGCAGGAGCATGTGTAGAGCAACTTTGAGTCAATATCAGTAAATAGGCCAGGACTTACAGCATTTCTGTGCTGACATTTGTACTCCTGCCCTTCACGATTTTGATCTCACAGGATGTGAGCAGCTGTGATAATTTCTTCCTGATTGGCACAACAGCATCATGCTCAGGCAGCTCTGCCTGTCTGCTTGGAATTGGGCCATCCCGTGTGTGCATGTGCGAGAGAGAGAAACAGATTCCTTATTGTTCTGTGGCCTTTCTGTTTGTTGTTTGTTTTTTCTTTTATGAGCAAACTTAAAAATTCCTGTTCCTTCCAACTTGCCCAGAGAATATGACCAGGAAGGTAGGATTCTGTCATAGCCTCTTCACCAAGATCCTCTGGGGTGTGTTCAGTAATGTGGTACAGCTGGCCCTCTGCCTACACACAGGGACTTCTGGCTTGGGCTGTTTAATACTTTGCTAGTACCTCCTCAGACTCACAGCCTTCTAGTACACTTATAATTCAAAGCAAATCTACCTTATGTTCTTTCACAGCTTTCCCAGAAGAGCAGAATGAGCATGTGTTTCTTTCTGTGGATGTAACCAAATGGTCAGCTCCCACAGAAGCTGCGTGGCAAGGTAGACTGAGGGGTAAATCATTTGTCTTGGCTCTGTAATTTCCGTAAAGATTGCTTAAACAAAAGATTTCAATAGCAGGAAATTGCCCAAGCTGGCCAGGGCTGCACACACTTCGGCAAAGAAGAGCTGGTGACTCAGCATTTTTAAATTCAGTGTGTTACACAAGCTGGGAGGCTGGAAGGGTTCATAGCCATATCCTTTCGTAGCCATATCCCTCTTTACCCAGGGGACTTTTTTTTTTTTTTCCCCATGGAACAGGATGGGTAGTTTTCACCAACAATTCCTCAACTCTGAGTGTTAATGTGTTCACAGGAAAAAATGCAAGGTCTTAGATAATTTATTAAAAGGACCCAACCTTTCATCAGTGCATAAAGTAAAAGGATTGACTGAGGGGGGAAAAAAAAATCATGAGTGCTGCCGCTTGCTAGCAATCTGCTGATTTGGAAGCCTGAGATCACAATGTAAATTGTTAACAGTTTGTAGAAGTCATCCATATCAGGCCAGAGTTGAAGATGATGCTTCTGAGACCCAGATCTGTGACTTCAACTGCTAAACGAGCTGCCTTTTGCCATGTGGGCAGGAGACACTTGACAGATAAGTCAGCCTCCCTGCTTTCCAAAACAAACAAAAGGTCGTGTGCTAAACCTCACAGATAAAAGCAGTGGCAGACAGCTGACAACTCCTAGTGTACATTTTAAAACTGGATTTGTGCAATCCTGTTTCAATCAAACATTGACTAGGACCTGAATGAAATCCTGCTACCCTGCCTGCCTAGTGCCATGTGCCATGCTCTCTCATCAGATTCTTAAAAGTCTTGCCTATAATTTTTCCCTTTCCCTATAAATTTTCACTTTGATTAAGAGTTTTTTCACCCATTTTTTCCCTGTCTTATATATTCCTTTAATTGCTAGTGACATAGAAAGTCCCGTGGCTTCATTCTTAATGTGCTGCTTCCTCTGTAAATTCTGGACTTTGGGAATTGAACTGCTTTATGTAGACACCTGTGGGTATGAGCTGGCCTCACACAGAAATGAGTGAGGAAACTGCATTTTTGTTTTTAATTGTTTATTGATAATTTTGAGGGGTGTTGGACAAAACAGTGGAATAAAAAAAATGGATCCAGTGCATTTTGCCTCTAAGGCATAAGCTTTTTATTGATGTCATTCATGAGAAAATCCATCTATCAGAACAGGAACACTGTAATGTGGAGCAGTAGTTTGTGTTTATTTTGCCCAGTTTTACTCCCTGTGCTCTTTCCATGCCAGTGCTGCCATCTTTGGTGATATCACCAACTGGACTGCCACTGCAAGCATGTTGGCATCTTCCCACTGTGCACTGAGCACTATTAATGGCTGTTGGCCACCCATTAATTTGGAGGTAGTTGGTGCTTTGTCATCTTAAAATTCCCACGCAGATCCAAAGCTGGTGCAGGTTTTGCTGTTCCAGATCCAGAAACAGTGGTCAGCACATTAAGTTTGCATTGACCCAGAGCAGTTTGTATGCAGTGATTAACAGATGGTGCCCATGCTGCTTAATCAGGAAGGCAGCATCTAATGACAGGTTACATTCTGATTTTCCAGCTTAAGCTCTGTTTCTGTACAGTGGCACTACTCACTGTTTGCATTTTTAGTCTGTATATTGCTGTTGTCGTCTTTGCCTTTACATGAGATATGGTCAGATTAGGAAAGCTTTCTGTGAAGCTTTTGATGTTTCTGTGAATCAGTTTTATCTAATTCAGCCAGGAATTTCTCTAAGCATTTCTCCATTCTCTTCCTACTTTCTTTACAGTATGTCAGATATAGTGATCATAAGTGGTGGAAAGCCTTTGTGTGTCCTCTTCCTCCTGTACCATTTTCAGTGTTAACTCATGTAGAAACCTGTCTGAAGAGTCATTAGAAGATGCCTGTTCCTTTCCAAATGCCTCAGGGTAAGTTATTTTCACCGGAAAAGCTTACCAGCTATCTATGAATGCCCCGTACTGACATCTTAGTCCCTATGTTATACAGCCACCTCTTGCAAAACCCATCAACAAGCATGCAACATCTTTCTCAGCTGCCTGTTTTAGGCATGTGTGCCTAACAGGGAGCATGGTGCAGAGAAGCAGTCTCATTCTTCATGCCATAAAGACATGGCCAATCTAGTACCATCACTGTAGGTAAAGAAAGTGTTGTATAGCTTCTATACTAATGTCCCTCTCTACAAGAATGTCCTCACTGTCCATTTGTGACTTTGCCATCCCACCAGAACTGCTCTGAGCTCTGTTGCCTCTGCCTCATTTCCCAGGTCTGCAGGGTACCAAAGAGCTGTGTGAACCCTCTGGTCTTGGCAGAGCAGCTGTCTCTTGGGCAGCAATGGTTCTGGGGCTGCAGTTGCCCTGTAACAGTTACAGGACAAGTGGGCTGAGTCTTCAGATTGAACTGTGGGCTGGTACTTCTCACATGGGTTGCAGTGGATGGTTGTGTGCTTTATCTGCTTCCTGTTAGCTCTGGATATATAGTAGTGCTAGCTGTCCATCATGCTGTCTGTCTCCGTAGGATGGAGGGAGAGGTAAGGCACAGCTGACAGAACTTGTAAGTACAGCAGTTCTTACATACTTTATGTGGTAGCATGTGTATCTTTGTGTGTATGCAGGGGGCAAATAAATATTCATGCTCTCCATTATTTCTGTAAACACAAGAATAGTTTCTAACCTATTCTGTTTTCATTTAGGCACCTTCATGTACTATGAATGGCTCAAAATCTAAAGGATCCCCCATTGCTCAGTACGATTTGTTACTTCCTGAAATGATCCTTAACCTGCTCAGTACAAGGGGTTCTCTTGGCAGCATAGGGAGACAAAGTCTACATAAAATCTGTCAATAATCAATACTTTGTTGCTGGTTCCGATAAAAAGGAAAAGATAAATTGTAGACCATACCTCAGGCTAGCACATACTGGGTTTTTATCCCATTTTGGGACTTTCCTATTCTGAGTGCTATGGCAGAGTTCCTTGGATTCATTGAGCTGTCAGCAGGGTGTTTGGAAAACAATGTGTTTTGGCATTGCTGACATAGCACCTGCAAAATGTGATGCTTTTCTTGCTGAGAAGCACAAATATTTTAAATAAATATCAAATCCTACCTAAAGCGTGTGATTGATTGATTGATTGATTGATACAATGTGCTTACTGTACTGCTCTGAAGCACAGCACTCGCGTTGCTTTGTTCATGCCTAATCTGGGATAGGCAGTGGTCGGGTCTACTGTCTGTTTGAGGTGTTATGGATGTATCAACATCAGTGGTAAAAGGAAATTAACTTACTCTTCGTGAATTCATTGTATTTCAGTTTGCCCATTGGGTTTGCCTTCAGTTAAGCATACAGTTAACCTCTTTTCATTCCAATTAGTTGAAAACTAAGGATTTCCTTCCTTCTGTTTTGAACTGATATGTAAGAGGAAATCCGTAGATGTTCCTGTTTTGAGTAAACCTTTTACTAAGGAGTTCTGCTTGTGCATTTAAAAACAGAATAGAAAGAAAGAGAGAAAGAAAGAAAAGATGGTATTGATTCAGACCTAACACTAGAAGTAGCCGATCCACTTCTGAAGGCTTTGCAGCCAAAGAGCACAGTGCAAAAATGCTCTCTCCCTATTTACTTTTAACCTGTGGTTTGTCTTGGATCTGATTCTTAGTAGGCGGTCTTCTCTTACAGAAACTACAGCTCCTATCGCCACCCTTTTTGTGGAAAGGGTCCTGCCTGTAAAAGCCTGAAAAATGCATCCCCCTGGGTTGCTGTTTTTCTTCTTAGCAGCATGTTTTGCTCCCACAGCTGACTGCCAGAGTCAGAAGGTAAGTCTGTGAGTCTTTGTTTAAATATTCATTAAATGGTTCTTCATATTTGGGCAGTGAATGTATAATGAAATAGTCCTCCCCAAAACTTTTTGTTTTAAATTTATATTTAGTTAAATGCAGAATAACACCCCTAATTGAATGTTAGGACCATAAGGTATCTTCTCTGTTTATGTGTAGGCATGCGCATAGTCTAAACTGAGGAAGAAAAATAAGGTTGAAGGGAGCTGCTTGAGTTTTAGGTCAGATTAAATTAGTATTTACATTCAGCACTGAACATGAAAGTAGCAATAGACTCGGCATCTTTGTCTTCTATTTTCAATGTATGTGATGGGAGTTTAGCATCCAGCAGGAGAGGTCCATAAGCTTCCCAGGAGAATGTTATTAAAAACAATAAAACAACAAAAACAAAAATAAAAGAAAAAGAAAAAAAACAACAACAACCAAACAAACGAAAACAAACCAGCTCATCAAATTGTTATTTGCAACAGTGTAAGTACCTTTGTTTCAAGTACATTTCCCAGCAGCTTCCCAGTGAGAAGTGTGAAATACTTTCCATTTTGTTTTGATTGTTTCAATTTTATCCATTTTCCTTTGATTCCATTAGCACTGTTCTTGTATTTAGCAGCAGTATCTAGAAGAATTTATGATGCCTTTACAGATTTGTTCTCTAGGCTCTATGGTGAGGAATACTATTTTCTGTAGGTTAGAATTTCCTCTATTTTGAACTATATTGTCTTTTGCCATTGCCCTTCTTGTATCCTGCTGTTGGAGGAATGAAGTGGCCTGGAAAGTCAGAAGCTGTGTGGGGCATTTGAAAATTCTGTTCCATGGGGATCCAAGTTATGGAAGGGTTGTCTTGTCTAGAATGATAAAGAGGGGCCTTGTGGGGAGTGGACAGACCTGTGCTTAAGGTAGATGTGTGTGTTTGAAAGACTTAATTTTCAAAAAGCCAGAGTATGGAGAAGATGGTTCAGTGTCAAACCTTAAGGTGGAAGCTTTTGTATAGACCCTTTCAAAAGAGGACCATAAATGACTAATAAGCATACAAATGAGGTAAGAACATCCCGAACCTTTACGCTTGTAGGATCATTAAAGTGATTTGAGCACAAACATGAAGAAATGTCTCTGTTGGTGTGGACTTTTTTGTCTGGAGGCATGGGCAATGGGTTCCAGTATAGTAGTGCACTCTGAGGCATGGGGTTACATCTTCAGCTGGTGTAAGTGGAAACTTCACTTTGAGTGGTCTCTTTACTTTGGGACAGTCTGTTGATTTCTATAATCACTGAGGTGGCTGGCTTGGTGTGAAACAGTTAAAATGTCAGATAATGAGCACCTACTCAGAGAGAAGTGAGATGTTTTGAATCACCTCTAGAGCAGTTTGCTCTAGGGAAAATACCTCCCTTTTAGAGGATTTTTCCACAAAAGGTTCCTTCTTTTTGGAGAAAAAGAAGAACCATTTGAAAGGTTACAGTGTGAGGTAAGTAAAAATAAGGGTCTAGTGAAGTCTTCTTTTGCAGTTTAGAACAGACGTTGCATGTGATTGCAATAGAAATGCTATGATTCCAAGAGAGGCAAGGGCCTTGCAGAAGCCATCAAGAGAGAAAAGAAAGATTTTGTGATTGCTGGTTTTCAGCAATGTTACCTTGGGGCTCTGATTTGATGGCTCAAACATGACAGTGAATCTGTTACCTTGATTTGTTTTGTACATACTTTTTTATATGGTCTGAGGAAGATGTGGCAGATGTGAGAACTGTGAAGGTTTTTCAGCTGGGAGGAGACCAGTCCCAGGCTGTGCTGGAGGAGGAATGGAGGCAGTTGGGAAAAGAAGGAAGTGCTCTCTGCATCGATGTGCCTCTAATGAGATGCACCTCTGCAGCTGAGAAGGTGGGAAACACCCAGGGCAACAGTAGCTCTTGTGTTATTTGAGCTCTGAACTTGATTACTCATTCTCATGCTGAAAAGTGTCTTCCTCAGACAAATGCAAAGGTTTTATGTATCCAGGAGGTGCTGCTCTGTTCAGCTAAAGTGTTACTGAGAACTTCTTGAGGAGGTGCATGACTATAATGAGTCAAACATGTGTCTATAGCTCTGTTTTGTAAAGGGCAAATGCACTGGAAACTTGGTGATTCATTAGATAATGACTGTTTCCAGAACTGGCTCCCAGGATTGTTGGAGCCGAACACTGACGTCCAAATGTGTTTTTCTTTCATCCCTGAGATTTTGCCATACAGAAGGATTTGTGTTACCATTTGGGAGGAAAAGATAAAAGGGTGAATATGAAAGGAATTAAACTAGTCCTTAAAAAACCTACCCAGCTTATTCTCTTGAGGTGGAATAAGAGAAATGAGCCCTTGAGAAGTAAGGGACATCTGTTTCAGAGTGAGAGGAGAGAAGGAAAAACACTGCAGCATCCAAAAGCTCAGATGGGTCTCAGCTAAGCACAAAGGGCAGTGGCTGCTCGCACACATGCGTGCATTGAAGTGCAGGGAGAGAGCGCAGCCCAGACCAGGCAAGACACAGCACAATGTGGCCAGAGACAACCTGGCTCTTTGCTTCTTTCATCTACAGCTAGATGTCTTCTGCTTTAAAAGCCTCATTGAATTTTGAAGCTGTTTGAGAGCAACAGTCTTCTATTTCTGTTGCTTTGTACCCAAAATGTGAATCAGTCTAGGTCTCACAACAGCACCACCTGATCAGAGCAGTGACTGTTTCCACCCCTTTTCACTGGCATGGCCACCGTGCACCTCACCTTGGCCCACCAGACAGCATTGCTGCACCACAGGGGCAGACATTCCCCTTTGCTGCCTCCTCTCTAGGGTCTTCCAACTTAGAAACAGCAGGTGCAGATGAGCCTGAGGGACCAGTGTATTGCTGTTTTCCATGAGTCTCTGCCCCAGGAGCTAACTCTGACTCAAACTCCTGTCTTTCATCCCCTCTGAAATTTGATCATCCAAACTGTTGCATTTATGTCCCTTGATTCCCTCTTCTGCTTTCCTAAGAAGCAAAACACTCCAGAAAATGTCTGCTTCATCAGTTCTGTCACTCAAATAAGAAAGGACATTTTTTTTTACATTATTTTCCACACAGCTGTTTTCTTCCTCTTTCCTCCTGCCTGTTGTTGCTGATACAAGCATATTTCTGTAAGAAAAGGGGAAGATCTTGCTGGAAAACTTCCTAAAGCTCATAAAGGGTCCCAGGAAGGTAGGGGGGATTTCACAAAAATTGTCTTGTCTTAGAGGCCTGCAAGTACTTAAAGATGCCAACAGGGAGGAGTGACAGGCCTTCTCCTCTTCCACAGTCCATCTCCATTTAGACATGAAGCCACACTGATCAAGGAAAGAGAAAGAAAATGAAATAATTTGCAACCACCACCATGACAGAGAACACATCTTGTGACCCAGCTGTGCCTGACTTCCAACTCCTGATGCCTAGAAGTAAAGATGACAGAATATTGGAGTTTAACAGTGTTTTGTGCTCTACTGTTTGGTCTTTTTCATACAAAGGGGGTCACTCAGCCACCTTATAAAGGTGTGTGGGGTAATTCTGACAACTTTTAACATCATAACTGATAGGAAGATGCCTACCTTTGTGTTTCTTCCTTGGGCATCTTCCTATTCCTCTTTCTGCAACATTGTCTTGGTGAAGGTTAAAGCTGGGATTTGATGGTTAAAGATTTGAAAGGCAGAAGGACTGGTCTGTCTGTGTGCCTGGTTTCAGCTGGCTCCTTTCAAAGGCCCAACTTTAGTCCGAAGTACTAATTTCTATGTGAATCAGCTGGTTGGCTGGAATTCTTCCTTACCCCATCAATGGCACTGCTTATCTCTTAGACAGAGTACTCCAGACATAAAACCTCTTTTATCCATCCATATTTGCTGTTTGCTCTGTTTTGTCCCACAAATTATGGGGAATCTCTGTCTGTGCTGTGAGCCCGTGGGGTAGAAATGTAAGGAACAGCAAATCTGATCTCTGCCTTGCTGGATAAAATTAGTAAAGCTGGTGTTCGCAGGATATGGACAGGTGGATTTGGTGGATCTCAGATTGTTTTTGAGCTATTTATAGTGCAAGGGAGTCCTTGACATAGCAGGTTCTTTGGGGATTCTGCCACCAAAGGAAGTGGAGATAACTGTATGGTAAGGAAGACTCCAGATGCACAGCTAGAAATTAATAGCCATGTGAAGGGCAACCACAGACACAGAAATCAGTTGCTTCTTTGGGCAGCATTCTTGTGTGGATGGCTGCAGAAAAATGGATCCATGAAGATAAGGAAAAAACTCAACAACTCTAGGCAGAGGAAATGTGGGTGTGAGTCAGGAAACCGTAACAGAGAGATGTCCCTGCAGACTTGGGACTTGGGGGTTATCTCTCATTTGGTTTTCCTGACAAGGTCTTTTGGCTATCATCTGGGAGGGCCTTCCTGAGCTGTTGATAACTGATGGGAAGCCATGGGCTTCCTCCCTTGCCTTGAGGCAAATGTATGCATTTAGGCTGAAGTTCAGAGGAAGCAAAGCTGAGATTGTTGATCCAAACCAAGGAGTTCTGGGCATGAGAGTGCTGCTGCATTGACAGTATTGTTAATGATTGGCTTAAAAAAAAAACCAGATCAAGGCCTCCTCCCAAAATTTGATCTTAAGTTTTTATTTTTAGAAAATACAGAGCCTATAGAGGAGCAATTGAGGTGAGCTGTGTGGTTTTTTTCCAGCCAGTGACCTTCTGGGGCAAACACAGCTCATATCTCCCAGCTTTTCTCTGCCATTGTCAGTGGCAAACATTGCGTTTTTGTAAAATGAGCAATGAAGTTTCCGTGCAGTTGCTTGACTGCATGAGTTTAGAAATTCAAGGAAATGCTTTGGGGGTAAAATCATTAACTTTAATGACAACTTGGCATATGATGATTATTCTTTCTGAGGTTGTACTTTTTTTATCTTCTCTGGCTGTGTTTTGTTTGGAAAAGCAGGGTTGGTGAGTACAGGGGTAAAGAAAAGCCCTGTGAGAAAAAACCTGAATGCCTAAAGTTACTCCAGCTGGGTGGAAGGACTGATGCTGAGTTTATCACCATCCATATGAATTATCCAATTCTTCTACCTGATCTTCCTACCAATGTTTATGGTGTTAGGGTCGAAGCATCGCGGGCCATCCAGGTGGTCAGAGAGGTGCGGAGCACCTTTCCTTTTGATTCACTCCCTGGCACCTTCTCAAAGACAATTGCTGTGAGAAATATTGTTTGTGAGTGGACTGTGGTCTCCGGGAAATAGACTGTACCAACACATTCGATTCTTCAGACCCTTTGAACAGCAATGAAACCATCAGTGAACTGGACCCTCTCAATGGCATGGAAAAGAGAAATGCTCTGCTGCATTTTAATGAAGTAGAGTAGCATGCAGCAGGACGACCTGATGGTTTAGCCTATACCAGTGTGTGGCGTACCTCCCAGTAGATGCACTGGTCACTGCCCTCCCCCGTGGTATCTAAAGAGTGGTGCACTGTTGGTAAAGATACCAAAGACTGATAAGATGAGGGGCTAGGGTAACAATTTAATTTTGGACTTACTGCCATTCTGTTTTTTCTTTTTAAGTTAAAATCCATGCGATGCAATATCAAGACAATGTTTACTTTGAATACGGCATGTACTTCTTGTGCTGCGGCACCTAAAATGTTGTGTCCAAGAGGCTGGTTAAAGACCACCCAAGGATTAGGAGTGAGGGACTGCAGGTAAGGCTTATTTCTTAATCGTTGTTAAGGTCTTGGTGCAGCCCTGCTATGCAGAGTCGGCCTTCAGAACACATGTGTGGGTTTTGAGCTCTAAAGATCCAAAGAGTTTTGTTTTCAGATATATAAAAATGGATTTATGTGCCCTTTTACTATTGCTTTTGTTTCCTTACCAATCCCACAGAATTTTTGTTGAGCTTTTTTCAATATACATGGAACAAACCGAATGATAATTTACCTCAATCTTGTCCTAAACAACCTGAGTTTCCTAATCCTGCTGTAGCAATTTACTTGAGGTCTTGCTAGCATAGAAACCTTCTTCAGACCCAGAATTCCATAGTCAATTTTTAGGAAAATAATATAATGATAGTTCTCCTTATATATCCTCCCAACTTCCAGCAATAATCCTCTGAACTTCTTACCTTCCTAGTTCGCTTTATGACAATTGCTTGTTCATGTGTTCTTTGCTCATATTCTGTTGAGCTTGCCTCTAATAGGAAAAGGCTGAAGGAAAACTCAATTAACCAGGAAGTTTTTAAAAAACGAAGCACTATAGATTATTGTTCAGATACCTATTCAGTAGTGAATGTTAACTGTTAATATATAGCCCCATTGTCTGCTGTTTTCTGTGATTCACTATTCTGTCGAAATACTTTAAAAATAGCTGGAGCATTTTGCAGTTTATAGCAGTTTTGCACAGACACACACAGGAGTCAGATTGAAGCCAAAGCGGCAGTGCTATTGAAACAGTTTCCAAGTTCCTTTTGGGAAGGATGTTGTGCCAAAAATAAAATGAAATGCAAGAATAATGTAAGTGTATGCAGCTTTTCTGAGAGTTATCTGCTCTTGAGGTGGTTGTTGGACAGACCTGAGAAAAGTTCTGTACTTCATATGTGCAGAACAAGAGACACTGTCACCAAGGGCTTACCCTGAATGCAGAGGTGATGGTTGAAGGGGTGAAAAGAAGATGCTTCTCTTGGGGATTTATGGAATTTGTCCAAGACTGAGTAGAGAATCTGAATAGCACAGCTATTAAATCCAAATTCCCAGCATCCCTATCTGGAGTCTTTAGTGCAAGACAGAAAGAGACAGGTCCTGCAAGGAGATTTTGTTCTTTCAAAGTTATTTCAGGTGTAAAGTCAAATGCTGAGACACCCTGAAATCACTAACTTTGTTTCTGTGCTGTCTAGCCCTCCAGCATCCAAGATTTCTGTCCTGATACCATCAGACTACCCAGTGTTGTGTCTCACATCCAGTCCCTGGTAGATTTCTTGTAACCAATCTTTGAGACTCAAATCAAGGGGCATCCTTAGAGAAGCCATAACCCAAGTGAAAACTCCTGTGTGTTTGTGTATGGCAGAGGGATTGAGTGCCCTTCCTTCCACTCAGAGAGCAGAGTGATTGCCTAGAAACCCTTCACCAAGCGAGTCTTGTGTCTGTGTGGTAACTGTGAATCTTGGATTTCTCTTTTTAAGATACACTGTCAAGTTAGGAGAAAATACCCTTTCCCAGCCAGGGTGCCATCACATATGTAAGAAGGAAATTGAGGAGAAAAAGTGCTGCCCAGGATTCTGGGGTACAGAGTGCTATGGTAAGTTGTTCATCTTTTTATGACACTCTCTAGCTGTTAAGTTAAACCAGTTTTAATAGGACATGTTAAATATGGAGTGAGGTGGTTAATTTTCATAATTTGTTGAATATTCACAAGATCTCTGTTATCTGTTTTGGAGGTTCAGAATATAATGGGGAAGGAATCTCTTTGCCTTAGATGAGTTGAATCCTCATACATTTAACACATAACAAAACCTCCTCTGGTGGAACTTCCTTGTGTCTCTTCTTTAAAAATAAGCTTTTGGAAAGGGATGTTTTTGTTCCTCTTTAAAAAAGTTTCCAAAGGAAGAGGAAGATATTTCTTTCTCAGTCCCTCTAGTCTGCAGTGCCTGTGCCACATGTGCTCCTGTATAGTCTGCAGTTAGTCGGTCATTCATTCACAGAAATACTTAGCAATTCCAACCCCAAGAGAAAATAAACATCCTAAAGCTTCCACTCAGGTTTGTGCCAAGTAATGATAATTTGTTTTGTCTTGTCTTAAAGATTCAAAAGCAAGATCTACTAAGCTAAACACTTCTCCTATGATTGACTGATTGCTGGAATATTTCCAGTCTTGCAGAATATGGGAGATTGTTGGAGTGCTTGAGCTTGTCCTCACACAAAGTGATTTGAATAAGCAACTGGCTTCTTCAGGGGAATCACATAACTGAAGTTATCAGAAATAGTCCCTAGAATTTGGAGGTACCCCACTCCAAAGATGTGTGGGCCATGTTTTTCTGAACACACTTGCAGCTCTTCACAAAGCCAGGGAGATCTGAAAATGCTCAGTATCTTTGCAAAGCAGGAGCTGGTCTGTCCTGAGTTTGAGAGCTACCCTCGGATGTTTGATACCACCTCTCACTGATGCTAGCGGCAGTGGCTCAAATTCAAAACATGTTTCAGTGCTTTTGCGGAAATTTAGTTAGTTATGGCCCATTGGGACTTTTCCTTAGACTTTTAATAAAAGGCTTTTCTTAGCAAACAGCCAAACTTCTCTTTGTTGCTGTTCTTGGCCATATTCACCAGCTCTGAGCCAGTGTATTGGAAAAGGATGCATGGACTTTGCTTGTGAAGAGGCAATTGTTTTTGTACAGCTGTAATGACTGTGGGAAGAGGAACTGGAAAGGGGGGACATAGTGCAGGTTGTTCACTCTAATCTTTTCTGGTCTGTCTCTTGCCTGCTAGAGTGTCCAGGCGGCTCTCAAAATCCCTGCAATGGCCATGGGACATGCATGGATGGTATGCAGCAGAACGGGACTTGCCTCTGCAAGGTTAGTGCAAAACTTATTCTGAGGGTGCTGTGCTTTTGTCAAAGGGAGCAGTATAATATCTGTGCAGATGTGCAGATGCTTTAGATGAAGGCTGCCTTCCTGCTTGGAAGGTGATTAGAAGCTTCTTTCATTACAGTATCAGTGTCTGTGGTGTTCCTAGAGGTTGGTACAGCCTGCAATAGCACTAAGACACCATTGGTGAGGGTATGGAGTTGGGAAGGAATTGTAGGGAGAAATGAAGAAATAATTGCATGAATTTAACCTTCTGATCAGTTAAAATTATCAGTACTATCTGTGGCTGCAAGAAGCCGTGAGATACTCGACTCTTAATGAGCTACACTTTTTCCAGACTTGGATGATATACTTCACAAAAACTCTTAAGGTCCTCCACCTTAGTAGGTAGATCCTCCCTCTCTCAGGAAAAGCAGGAAAGACCAGAAAGCCTATTTAGGACAGATATTTTTTTTAATTTATAGCTCCAGATTTAGTACAACAAAAGCATAAACATTTCCTGCACATTTGAATCATATAGAGAAGTGTTTCTAAAATTTTTAGCTTAATGGATCAGTGTCAGACATGGAACTCTCTCTTATGAACTGTATGTTTTACAGAATCCTTATTTAGTAGCATTGTTAGCTAAACTCCTACCTCTTAGGCCCTTCTTTGAAAAAAGTTTATTGTGGCTTTAACTCAAAGACAGCTAATGCCGGTTAAAATATATGCTGAAGGCCCCTAAACCCTGTAAAATCAATGTGAATTGTCCCATCACTGAATTCCATATTGCTTATTCAGAGATATCAGAAGCCAGCTGGTACATTCCTGTGGCCAAGACATTGTTTCCTCAATGCCCACCAGAGTTTCTCTGGCATTTTTCATGGTGTCTGTGTGTCAGCCTACACCATGATCTTCTCTGCCATGGGGGCTGATTAATGCTACTAGAGCACTGTCTTCCCTGAATGGCTTCAGCTGTCACAGAAAATCAGAAATGGGGAGAGAATTTGAGCTGTAGCAATGGGTGAAACAATGCAATGATACAGAAAAAAATAACATCTGGGACATTTTGGGGCCCTTTTAGGAGCAATACAGTGGGTTTGCCTGCCAGAACTGTCAAGATGAAAATCGGTTTGGCCCAGACTGCCAGTCAGGTAAGAATGAGTAATTCAAGTGAAACAACCACAAAAATAATGGAGAGCCCTCTCTACAACATTAATGCACTCAGTGCTGCTTCTCATATGTGGCATTTTTGGAAGCAATTTATGACCAATGCAGCCTGACTGTCAAAGGAGACCTTTTGACCAGCGCCTGGTCCCCTTGTATCCACACAGGTGACATAGTTGTGGTCTTGGTGATTGTGTTCACACACCACCCACAGTGTTGGGCTCACAGATGCAGTAGGTCCTTATAACACAGCCTCCTTCCATATGGCCTGCAGGTGACTTACAGGACTGGGAAATTAAAACACATGCCTGAAAAGCTTGTCTAGATCTACAGGGCAGTACTTTGTCTTGAGACCAGGACATGTTGTTTGTCCTCTCTAAGTTCTGATTGGCATGACCTATTTTTAAGAGGAGTTACATTTGTTGTGAATTGTTGTTGGGAAATTATGGTGCCAAGTCCCAGGGCAGTTGGCCAATGTATGCCTGGAGCCTTGTGTGTATTGCCTAGTAGCTGAAGGTCAGTCAGGTTTGTCTGGACTTTCTTGCAGTGTGTGACTGTGTGCACGGGGAGTGCAACAGCAGCATCGCTGGGGATGGAACCTGCACGTGCTATGGAGGCTACACTGGACCCAGGTGTGACCAAGGTAAACACATTGGTAGCTTCAGGGGAGATCTTAGAGATAAACTGTGATATGGGCTTGGGTGGATGAGTCCCAGGAGTTGCTGGGGGCAATGAACATCCTGAGAATGTAGAGGGAAGATGATCATAGAATCATAGAATCATTTGGCTGGAAGAGACCTTTAAGATCATCAAGTCCAGTCATTAACCCTACACTGCCAGGGTCCCTAAACCATGTCCCCGAGCACCACATCTACGCGGTCTGAGCACTGGAGATCTGTTGGGGTGCTTGAGCCTGTTCCACACAAAGTGATCTGAATAAGCAACTGGTTTCTTCAGGGGAATCACATTCTTCAGAGGGAAAAGCTGGGGTCTGCTTCCTGTTCTGTGACAGTGACAGATGTACCATCTCTTTGTGCCTCTGTCCTTTCTCTGTAAACCAGATAGATCCTTTCTTCCCTCTAATCCTTGCAGGACCCAGCTACTTAGACTCCTTCTGTCCCCTGTTTTTTGTGCCAGCTTGGGGGGTTCTGGAAGCCACACGTGCCTTCATTTCCATATATTTTGTGAGGTACATTGTATCTTCCAGCAGTGTGCTGCACGCTCAAAGGGAAACTCTCTCTTTGCTGTAATTCCAGAGGTTCCTCTCTGCAAAGATGTGACATGCGAGGCCAACAGCGAGTGTGTGGTACGAGAGGGGACAGCCATGTGTGACTGCAAGCTGGGCTACAGAAGAAGTGGGAGCACTTGCCAAGGTGAGGAACTTCTCTGTGACATTAAATGGTCCCTTCTTTGAAAAAATCCTACTGAACTGGTATCACTAGATGGATTTGATTACTGTGAATGCTATGCCTACTTCACTGCAGAGGCTTAAGAACTTGGTTTTTAGGAATCGCTCTAAGATTAAGGGTTAAATTGTTGTCTCTCCTCTCACTTGGTCCTGAAATCAAGAAATTAAAGTTGCAAGGATAAGGATTTTGGCAAGTCCATACCACTTCAAATAATAAGGTGTGTAATTGGAGGATTTCTTCACCAGTTTGAAATCTTGTTTTGTGAGTTGGTTTTGTTATAATAAAGTTAGTAAGATGCATGTGATTAGCTAGCTATGGATAGCTCTGTTTTCACTGGCTTTTGTACTTTTTGCTGACCAAACTGCAATTTCATGTATCCTCAGATGTGGTGGAAATTCGGAAGTAAATTTAAGTGTCCTCTGTCACTCACAGTTCTGTTACTGAAGTAACATGAATATTGTATCACCCAAATTCTCAGATTAAACAAAACAAAACAACCAAACAAAAAACCAAAAAAACAAACAAAAAACCCCAAAACAAGCAAAAAACCCCACAAAACCAAAAGATCTGCTAAATGAAACAATCTTATGTTCCTAGGAAATTTTAGCAGTTCTATATTATAAATTCCTTATATTCCATGTTTTCCAGGTCTTGCATTCAGCTGTGCTGCAGTGAGTGCTCTTTCAAAAACAGAAATTTGGTTACTCTCACCTCTCATCTCTTTAATTACAGCTCAGGATCCTTGTGCTCCTTCTCCATGTTCCCCCTTTGCTGTGTGTAAGGTTCTTGGACCACAAAAATATCAATGTACCTGCAAAGAAGGATTTCAAGGAGATGGGAAGATTTGCCAGCCCATAAATCCTTGTGTTGACAACAATGGAGGCTGCCCAGAAAACTCTACGATTTGTATTTATAGACGTCCAGGAGAGGTAAGGGCATTAACAGCATGTCCACAACCTGAAAGGGTCTGAAAAATGTCTGAGAAATTCTTCAAATATGTTTTCCATTGTATTAGTTAAATCCACTCTCCTTACCTCAGATTTTGCAAAGGGAAACAAGACATCTCTTTTGTGGAGTGACTTATTGGGTAAAAGATGAAGAATGCAGCTCTGTAATCACTGTGTTGCCTTCCCTTAGGCATCTTGTATTTGCAAACCTGGAATGAGCAGGAGAACTCCTTCATCTGAGTGTGCTGTATTTCCCAATGACTGCCGGCAGTATTTTTGCGATGTGACTTCCACGTGTGAAATTAATTCCCAGGGGAATCCTAGGTAAATCAGTTTAAGATTTCTAATAAGGAAGCTTATTCTGCAGCTGGAGTGGAAACTGAGTTTGGATGAGCTGTTTTTTTAAGAAACTGAATGCTAACTGAGAAGAATGGGCCTGAACACCTTTTGAGAAAACTCTGCTTGTAACAATCCCATTGAAAGTGAAGAGTTTTACATTGGTCATTGTAAATTTTGGCATTTGGTTCTATAAGATGTTTTAAATATGTGGCAGCAGAGTCTTTTGTGATGTGAACTGGAGATGTATTTCCCCAAGCTGGTGGTAGTAGTAGGGTATTATCAGTTAATAATCAATCACATTTGTCCACATTTGATTCTGAGGGCTCTCCTTCCACTCAGGCATGTAAGCAAGAAATAAATTAGAGTTGCAGATTGACAGGGAATGGGGAAGTTGAGGGAAGAAACACCAGACTTCATTTAGACCTCTGAAGCAGAACACTTTTAAGTTCACAGAATCACAGAATAATCATGGTTGGACCTCCTATATCATTGAGTCCAACCATACCTACAACAACAATAAAACCTAAATACCCAATTTAATAAAAAAAAATCCCACAGATAACCCTCTACATACCTGCCCCTAGAGCATGTCATGAAGCACCAAGCACTCATTTCTTCAATATCTCCAGGGATGGCAACTCAATCACCTCTCTGGGAAGGCTGTTCTAGTGCCTCATAAGTTGATACTCCTTAGATCAGAAATACTGCCAGATCTAGGAGCAATTTTGCATAATGACTTCCCAAACACCAGAGAAAGCTTCACTGAGGATTTTGTGTGTTACCAAGAAAAGCTGGAGAGACTGTAGAGGGAAAGAGCAGTCCCATCTCCTTAACCTTTCCCTCTCCAGTGCTGGTAAAACTGTTAGCATCCACCTGCATTTTGTGTGCTCCAGGCTGGAGCTACAACATGGTGGCTTCCCTTTCTGAGGATATGGCAGCAAAGTGCAGGACGCAATGTTCAGAACAGTCCTTGCCTTAGTCCATCTGTTCCTCAAGAGCTGGCACTTAGCCCTCTGAGGCTGGAGTGATGTCAAACTCCTCCTGTGTCACATATCATTGCATTCCTGAAACAAAAAGAACAGAGCTAATACTTGGACAACACCCAAATGGGAAAAACGTGGTTATCGGCCAGTGATGTTAAGCAGTATCTGAGTAATGACTATAAATCCGTGTGAATCAGGACAGAGATTTTCACATGTAGATAAGCTTTTCTGGAAAACTCATTAGCCTGGCTGGGGCCCTCATTAAGTCTAAGATGAACCATAGCTAACCAATGTGCTTGAGCTGTCATTTCTCACTGAAGCTGACAGGTCACATGGAGCTGTTTGCTAGATTTTCACTTAGTCTGTGATTTTTGCAAATTACTTCAAATTTTCAAGTGCTGAAATGACTGGTACTGACTGACTATCTGGTCAGAGAATTGTCAATAACTATATTGTGGCTATCTCTACCCTGGAGTCTAAAGCAGACAGTCCTTATGTTGATTGTATCTGAGAAAACATCTTCATTCTCTTTGGGTAGGTCAAAATTTGTTTGCACTCAAGAAGTATGCAGCATTTTTCCTGTCAGTTTAGGCAGAAGTTACTAAGCTCTTACCTTCACTTTAAAGCTGGGATTTATCTTGCAAGTGTAAATACCGACATGTTTCTATGCAAATTTCTTGAATATGTTGCAAACTGGTTTTTAACAGTTTGTTGTGTTTCATTCTTGTCTCTTAGTTGTGTGTGTAAAGAAGGGGAGATTGGCGATGGGAGAAGTTGCTATAAAGATCTCTTGAGTGAGATAAATCAGCATAATTCAAGAGGAAGGTTTGCTAGGAAATTAAACATCGCCAGGAAAATGTTTGGTAAATGTCTCTTGAATTTGTTTGGGGAATGGAGCAAAGGTGGGAACAAGAGTGTGACAGGCAAGGCTAAAAGCCTTTCAGCGTAATAGGTCATTTCACAGTGTATGACCACAGACTGAAAATTAAACACATCACATCTCTGAACTGCTGTTACCAGTTCAGGATTGTGAATTGAGGAGATTGTTGCAGAGAACTCTGTAGGTAAATATTAGGTATTTTATAGTCCTGGTAAAGGCTGTGCCATACCTGAAGGAGAAGGAAAACATGCCTTGGAGGTGTGATTCAATTCCATTTGTATCAAACCGCTGGTGTTCCTCCACCTGCAATATTCAGTTTGAAGGCCCTGAGATCTTTCAGCTGTCACACAGTTTTCTAGTGGCCCTGCTTGGGGCTGGTGTGTGAGGGGACCTCTACTTAGTAGACCATCTACTAAGCCCTTACACAGAGTCCATGCCAGCAAGCACATGTGAGTGGCTATTGTAGAGAAGAAAAGGCTTTATTCTATGCACCATGGAACTTCCTGAGTGTGGAATTGCTTTGCAAAGCACAGAAGAGTGTTTCAGGACCTGTGTGGGGAGTGATATCCATGAAGATTAATTTTTGCTTCACTGTAATGCAAGAAAAGATTAAGAATCCTTTAGCTCACGCTGAATAATGTATATGTTGCATACCTCTCCAACTCATCCTCTGCACAGTCTTCTCTATCACCACTAACGTGACAAGAGCATAGAGATAGGACTCAAAGCTCAGCTTAGCTTTTGTTAATACCCCTCCCTGTTACTGTCAATGTTGCCAACACTCATTTTTTGCATGTTTTCCATAATGATTTGTGCTATGTGCAACCACATGAAGACCTCCAGTTTGCTGTATTCTGTGCAGTGAGACTTAATACCTAATGACTGCTGGTGATGGGGAGTTTGCTGATGAGCCATTGACAATCAAGGGAAGACTGACAGATGTGGGTTTATAGCAGCTTGTAAAGAAGTATTTAGTCTCAATAAATCCTGATGATACCCAAAAATTAGTTGTTTCAAGGGGAAGACAGAGGACAGTTGGCCCAATAATAAGGTAGCGAGCATGTGGGAACAAAATTGTTATGAATATTCTGCAAATTTCAACAATGATTCCAAGTGTACCATTCACCAGCAATCCTTCAGAAATCTTGTGGGCAAGTGCTTAAAACTAATAGCAACAAAACTGGGTTGTGACAGCAATATCAAGCTCACTCTGGTTCTTTGTAAACAAGCACCAGTTACTTGCATCAGGCCAAAAATGTGTTGATTGAAATGTGCTCTTAACAAGAGGAATAACTATTGCTGGAGGTAAACCACATTTTAAAAGTGGAAACAGTGCTAAATGTGAATGGTAAGATGCATGTTGTACTGCTTATCTCCTACCATCTGCTCTGTAACAAAAAGGCAGTCTCAGTTTCTGGGTCAGAAACAAAGCTCTGGTAGTAACTTTGTACTTCTTGGAGGATGTAGTGTGCTTTAAACCAATTCCCTCCTGTTGTGCTGTGCAGTGGGAGGTCATTGGAAAAGTTTTAAGATAATCCAGGATGATTTAAATCACACAGTTTTAGTAAGAAGCTGTTAAGTTTTAAGTGCTAGCACAATTTGGCCAAGGACTGTGTGTAGATTGATTCTTAAAAGTCAAGTGCACATCTAAGTAAGACCTGGAGGCTTGCTGCAAATGGTTTGATGTTTATTCTTTTTTTCAAGATTTCCTTTATAAAAGTTTCTAACTGAGTTTCTAGTTTATACCAAACTTTTGTAATGCTGACATTTTGAGTACAGGATGATCAACCTGTCTGTACCTGCACCTACAGCCTCATGGAATATAATCTGTCTCATTCTCTACATCATTGCTCTAGTGAATGACTGATTCTATATGCTCAAAATAGTTAAAATTGAGTTGTTAGAAGTACCTGAAATGGTCACTGGTAACAGGTTAAAATCGAGAGGCAAATTGTGGCATTGCTCCTGTGTGTGATCTAACCCTTGTGCATGTATTGGGAGTTTGGGGGAGCTGAAGGGCTTGCTTTTTGTTACTCATTTTCTGAAATGACTCTTCTACCCTATGTTTCTGTCTTGTTTTCATTCCTTTTCCAAATGAAGTTCATGGATTGTTCATGATGCCAGCTGGTAAACATCTTCATCTGCTAGAATACCATTTTAGCAGGTTTAGTTATGGCTGTTTAGAAGAAACCCAGGAGACCAGTATGTACAAGTATCAAATATTTCAAATAAGCCTGGAAATGTCTTGTAATAGGCAAAAGAAACCACAGCAGCATTCAGTGAGGATCTAGGCTGCCTCGTTTGAGTGTCTTTCCCTCGCTACCAGCAGAGAGCACCTCCAGCGTGTGCTGGGGCTCAGCTACACTGGGAATGGAGGAAACTCGTGGGAGGAGACAAAGGGTGGTGTTGGCATCGCCACCCACCTTCTACCCAACAGTCGGTGAGCACCCCGAGCAAAAGGCGACGTTACAGCCCCTGCTGCTGGGGGGTGGCCCGGGCTTTGCGTGGCTGGCTCGCCAGGTAATCCACAGCGAGTGGACTTTGCTGACGCTGTTCCCTGCTTCTGTGGGCTCGGGGTCACCCAGCAAATTCCACTGCCTGCCACCAGGACTCACCCTTCCTGGGACAGTGCCCTAAGGACTGGCGGCAGGTCTGTCTTCCCTCTTATGTCAGTCGTAGTAAATCACTCATAACTTTTTCATGGACTGGAATCCTCATGCTTGTCTGTCTAGTCTTGTCTTGCTAATAATTGAAATCCCCTCGTTTAGAGAAACATGGGTAGTGGCCCAGCCAGGCTGCACGTATTGCAGACACCTGTTGATTTTACCTTGCCTATAATGGAAGCTGAGAACAGAATCCAAATGGAGAGATTAGAGTTAATCCTTGGAAGCAAGATGAAGTTCACAAATTGTTTATTTGACAAATTAGATTATTTGTCAAGCTGCTGCTGTCTATATAGTCCACCTATCTCTTCTCGATAAAGACATTTCTGAAACGTGGCTCATTTTTTTTTCCTGTGCTGGTGCACACAACTAATGCGTATCATTAATATGATCCTGAGGGAGCAGTTTGGAAGATAAAAGGATAATTTCCTCACCATGTGCACTCAGTCCTCAGCCTCCTTGCTGAGATTCCCCTGCTGGTTTGGATTCTGTTTTTTTGACATAAACCTGCCTTACCTGTAATAACCAGAAACGTAGTGAGCCTACTAGTTTACTTCAGGGATAGGATGGTACAAGTTCTGTTTGCAGTCTTTGGAATTCAGAAAGCTCAATTCTGTTTTAATCTGCAAACAAACACCTAGTTCTGACATTGCTATGTCTGTACAAGTTGAGAGCTATGTTGAGAAAGCCAGTGAGATAATTATAATCACTAAACTGTGAATAAATCATTTGTATTTNTGGCTTAAAAATAAGCCTGTTAGACCAACCCCTTTTGAACACTGTGTTTCGAAGTGGTTTAGAAATAGCATTCCTCTGCTTGATAGCAAAGCTGTCTAAGCAGCAGCAGTAGTTCTCACAGAGAGTTTAGGGAGCAACTCCTAGCCTGCAAATGCTGAGGACATTAGCTCTTTCCTGCTATCTTGTTGAGCAGAGATTTCCACTAACTCAAGCCAGTCCCTGTGCCTAGGTCATCATGCAAACTTCTGGATTAATAGAAAATACACCAGGAAAGGTCTCTGAGTTATCTAGGCTACCCATTCCCACAAGGATCAGTTCCACCTAAATCAGTATGGACAGAGGATTGTCTTAAACACCAGTGATAGAAAACCCAGAAAAGAAAGGAAGTAAATGTAAATTCAGCAGCTTAGGTCACCTATGTGGTCAAAGATTCTGTATGGGGAGCTTCAGCAAATTTATAACCTGGAGCATGCAAGGATAATTTTTAAACTGCCCACACAAACAGAAGCAAAAGATTTGCCACAGTGCTACTCCAGTGAACCATAATGAAGAGGGAAGTTCAGTCTTGTATGCTAAGAATTTCTATGTGTGTGTTAGCTGGGAAAAAGATAATGTTATGTCTCAGTAAATAATGTTTTTGAAAAAATGTCACTTATCTTCTGTGTGTGGTCTTTATTCCCCAAAGGATACCACTGCTGAGCATCTATGCAGAATGCACATTGTTCCTGGTCTGCATTTGGTAGAAGACATGGTAAAAGCCAAGACCATGTGGACCTTGTCAGGACATCAGCTGACATTCAATAACCAGGTAAAAGGTCTGAAGTCTTGGACAACTGCTTTCATGTAGGACTGACTGGAGCTTGAGCACAGTTTTCTTGGTGTCTTTCTTAACCATAAAATCTTTTTCTTTAATCAACCTGCCCACTGTCAGAACAGCAAGCTACTTTCTGGAGTCAAAAAAAACGGGGATTCAAGACCAGAAATCCCAAGTATCTTGCAGATAACCAATTAGCCAGAATCTGAGTTGTGAATGTCTTTTCCTTGGTCTATGTATGTATTCTGGAAAAGAAACCTTTCCCCTACACTGTTAGCAGCTACAACATGGAGGTTACTGACATGGCAGCAAAATCTTCCTTCAGACTGAATGCTTTGAGATTGTGTGCTTAGAAACAGCCACATGCTGAATATGTTCTCTACCAGCTTCCATTTTCCCCTCTTTCTGTTTTATTTTTCTTAGTTGTCCTAGCAAAGAGTTTTTCTTCATTATATTCTGATATGGAAAGCTTTAATCCTCTTTTCCCTTTTTCAATTGACTCATATTTTCCAGCATTCACTGTTCTCTCTCCATCCTGCACTTTTCCTGCATGCACGCTCACAGCTGGCCAAGGCAGAACCTTATGTTTCCTGTCTGAGTATCCAGCTTTGGCCTTGAGGTCAAGGTCATAATACATGCACCCTGCATGCATCAAAAGGACAAAACACTGTTCAGAGCTGGGGAATTCAGACTGAGCTTGTGACAATCCTTTTAAATTTCTGTCCTGTTTGTTTACTCATGAGTCTTTTGATCTGGGAAGTTTGCCCTCCCCTTCCTTTGTTTCAGACAGAATCCTCAGTGATGTCATCTACAGTTCAGGGAAGGGAGCAGCAGTTCAAGAAATGCACTTGGTGAAATTGAGGAGGTTCTGCTTATGGCTGCAGCACCAATACCTTGATGCTTAGTTTGTAGGTTACCCTTGGAATATCCCTATATACCCAGCTTCAGTGCATGGTTGTATATGATACAGTAGGATCCAATATATGCCTTATAATACAGTGAGCCTGACTGATCTGGCTTTGTTCTGGAGATTGCTGGCTTTTTAAGCCCATAAAAGTTGCAATTAAATCTGTAGCTCCAGAATGGCGTCCAAATTCCGTACTCCAGCATGCAAAAGGCTCTGAGCCTCTCTCTTTGTACTTGGCAAACTGATGCAGCAGCTACTTGGTGGTCACAGCACCCTTCTGTGATCCAGAGCTGGATCAAGCATCATTCACACGCAGACAAACTTAATCCTTGAGCTGGTTGTCCCAGATTAGGTAGGCTTAAAATACCCCCCAGAATCAAAATATTGCCCAAACTCAAGTAAGAGGTGGGATGCTTCCCTACCTGCAGGCCACCCCTTAACTTTACTTTCTCCAGAGTACCTCTGATTGAGCCTTCACTTCCCTGACCTTTAGGCAGAGAACACCTAAGGGAACCATGATTTGTAGATCTATCATAACACAGGTATATCAGAAGAAAGTAATCTTTTATTATTATCCAGCCATATATCAAATCGTTTCGATATCAAGATCTGCCGGGGGAACTGTACAATGTTCTGCAATCAAACCTACCAGCAGCCAATGGCATCATTCATATCATTAACACCATAAGGAAGAAACCCAACATTGACAACCTCAGAAACCCACAGGTACACAGACATTACTATTTCTTCTTTTTTATGTGACAGCAGAATAAACACCAAAACAATATATTTTCATCAATAAATTTCAAAATCAGTGACACTTTTAATAAAGGAAAAAAGCTATTTATTTTGGTTTCAGCTTCTAATAAGGCCTGTTAGGCACTATTATGTCATACCATTAAAAGTAGCTAGTAGCACTGCATAAGCTAGATACAGACCTTGCAATGGTGCTTTTACAGTACTTGGGTGAGTAGAGAGTTCTACTTTCATGAGTAAGATCATTCCTTTCATAAAAAATTAGCTCTTTTTCAGTTGTATCTTACAGGATTAAGACTGAAAAAGTATTTTTCCTATAAAAAACAAGTAAGATTTTTTTTTAGGCAGTCTGTACTGTATTTTGAAGTTATAAACAAAAAGTTGTCTCATTTAAAATGATGACAAATAATCATTAGACTTCTTCATTTTTAAGCCTTATGATTTTGACATTCCTGAAGGCTCAGTCCTTGCTAGGTAAACTGGCCAGTACACAGGGTTTGAAGACTTTGAGGATGATGGTGTCCTGTAGATCTTTACATACAAACAACAAGCATAAACTGGCCAAAGGCATTCCAGTATGTGCTCAGACCTGCTTCAGCCCCAGCCATTTTTTGACTCCTTGTATCTTCNCCATTTTCCCCTCTTTCTGTTTTATTTTTCTTAGTTGTCCTAGCAAAGAGTTTTTCTTCATTATATTCTGATATGGAAAGCTTTAATCCTCTTTTCCCTTTTTCAATTGACTCATATTTTCCAGCATTCACTGTTCTCTCTCCATCCTGCACTTTTCCTGCATGCACGCTCACAGCTGGCCAAGGCAGAACCTTATGTTTCCTGTCTGAGTATCCAGCTTTGGCCTTGAGGTCAAGGTCATAATACATGCACCCTGCATGCATCAAAAGGACAAAACACTGTTCAGAGCTGGGGAATTCAGACTGAGCTTGTGACAATCCTTTTAAATTTCTGTCCTGTTTGTTTACTCATGAGTCTTTTGATCTGGGAAGTTTGCCCTCCCCTTCCTTTGTTTCAGACAGAATCCTCAGTGATGTCATCTACAGTTCAGGGAAGGGAGCAGCAGTTCAAGAAATGCACTTGGTGAAATTGAGGAGGTTCTGCTTATGGCTGCAGCACCAATACCTTGATGCTTAGTTTGTAGGTTACCCTTGGAATATCCCTATATACCCAGCTTCAGTGCATGGTTGTATATGATACAGTAGGATCCAATATATGCCTTATAATACAGTGAGCCTGACTGATCTGGCTTTGTTCTGGAGATTGCTGGCTTTTTAAGCCCATAAAAGTTGCAATTAAATCTGTAGCTCCAGAATGGCGTCCAAATTCCGTACTCCAGCATGCAAAAGGCTCTGAGCCTCTCTCTTTGTACTTGGCAAACTGATGCAGCAGCTACTTGGTGGTCACAGCACCCTTCTGTGATCCAGAGCTGGATCAAGCATCATTCACACGCAGACAAACTTAATCCTTGAGCTGGTTGTCCCAGATTAGGTAGGCTTAAAATACCCCCCAGAATCAAAATATTGCCCAAACTCAAGTAAGAGGTGGGATGCTTCCCTACCTGCAGGCCACCCCTTAACTTTACTTTCTCCAGAGTACCTCTGATTGAGCCTTCACTTCCCTGACCTTTAGGCAGAGAACACCTAAGGGAACCATGATTTGTAGATCTATCATAACACAGGTATATCAGAAGAAAGTAATCTTTTATTATTATCCAGCCATATATCAAATCGTTTCGATATCAAGATCTGCCGGGGGAACTGTACAATGTTCTGCAATCAAACCTACCAGCAGCCAATGGCATCATTCATATCATTAACACCATAAGGAAGAAACCCAACATTGACAACCTCAGAAACCCACAGGTACACAGACATTACTATTTCTTCTTTTTTATGTGACAGCAGAATAAACACCAAAACAATATATTTTCATCAATAAATTTCAAAATCAGTGACACTTTTAATAAAGGAAAAAAGCTATTTATTTTGGTTTCAGCTTCTAATAAGGCCTGTTAGGCACTATTATGTCATACCATTAAAAGTAGCTAGTAGCACTGCATAAGCTAGATACAGACCTTGCAATGGTGCTTTTACAGTACTTGGGTGAGTAGAGAGTTCTACTTTCATGAGTAAGATCATTCCTTTCATAAAAAATTAGCTCTTTTTCAGTTGTATCTTACAGGATTAAGACTGAAAAAGTATTTTTCCTATAAAAAACAAGTAAGATTTTTTTTTAGGCAGTCTGTACTGTATTTTGAAGTTATAAACAAAAAGTTGTCTCATTTAAAATGATGACAAATAATCATTAGACTTCTTCATTTTTAAGCCTTATGATTTTGACATTCCTGAAGGCTCAGTCCTTGCTAGGTAAACTGGCCAGTACACAGGGTTTGAAGACTTTGAGGATGATGGTGTCCTGTAGATCTTTACATACAAACAACAAGCATAAACTGGCCAAAGGCATTCCAGTATGTGCTCAGACCTGCTTCAGCCCCAGCCATTTTTTGACTCCTTGTATCTTCTTGCAGAAAACCATTGGTGAGATCCTTGCATCAATGGAGATCTTCAGTAGATTTGAAACCATACTGGAGGTAAGTATGTGAGCTTGTGTCTGCCCCAGCAAGGTGTGACATCACTGCTGTTGCAAATTCACAGATTCACAGATATTAGGGGTTTGAAGGGACCTAGAAGATCATCTAGTCCAACCCCCCC
>VYZU01088898.1:37700-50538 GCA_013401355.1 Ceyx cyanopectus
CCTGTACTGATACATGGAGTTGTTCTTCCCCAGATGCATCACCTTACACTTGCTCTTGTTAAATTGCATTCAATTTCTCCCTGCCCAGCTCTCCAGCCTGTCCAGGTCTCTCTGGATGGCAGCACAGCCTGCTGCTGTGTCAGCCACTCCTCCCCAGTTTGGTGTCATCAGCAAACTTGCTGAGGGTGCTCTGTACCCCCTCGTCCAGGTCATTGATGAATATATTGAATAATTCTGGACCCAGCACTGACAAAGTCTGCTGGTTTTGTGGGAATTTTGAATAACGTTTAAATACATCTCTCTTTTCTGTGGCATTTCTTATGTTGTGTATTTTGCATAAGCAAATGTGATGGAAAAGGTCAGTTTTCACATCACAGGGGATCTGGCACAAGCAGCAAGCATATACCTCTCTTTTCCATCTGCTTCCCCACCTCCCTTTCATCTCTCCCCTGGAGAGTTTGTTCTTCAGAGTATGCTTAGTTTTTGAGCACTGTCAGGACAAAGAGTGAAGGTTTCATGACTGCTCATGCCAAGCTCGATTGTAGATACCAGGTTTGGGAGGGTAGATCTCTAAATAAAAGCAACCCTTGGGTTATAAACCTTTGAGGCTGCTGCCCAGGGATTCATAGTTAATATTTTCACTAGGGACAGACTGATTTCCCTTTTACCTCCAGCAGAGTCATCTGGACCTGCTCTAGTATTGCTCACAATTGTGGCCTGCTCACAGCTCCATGGCTGTTAGTTCGCAAAATTCACTAACTGCAACTGTAATTATTGACTTTATTAGCTTTTTCTTCTTTTCAGGCAAAAAGATACAGTTTTAGTCTGTGTATAATGTACTTGAGTGCTTAAAGCACGCAGGGAACGTTAACCCAGTTCTCCCTTGTTCACATTAGCTGCATTCACACCAGTGACTTCACTGTCTGTGCAGCTGTTTTTGAGGCATTTATGACTGTGTTGTATTACATACCTATCCTTGGTGTCCAATTGTCTCTTGTACACATTTGCTTTTCAATAACTCTGCCTCTACCTTATTGTTTAGGGTTTCCTGCCCCTCCCTGGCAGACTCCCCCCTGCCACTAACTCATGCTAGAACCACCATGAATGAAATCTTTTATTGGTTTTGCAGAACTGTGGTCTGCCGGCAATATTGGATAGACCAGGCCCCTTTACTGTGTTTGTACCCAGCAATGATGGTGTGGATCAGCTGAGAGATGGAAGGCTCATTTATCTTTTCACAGAGGTGAGAGAGCTCATCATACCTTAAGACATCCTGAGCTAGCCATGTTGCACTAGGCTGTGCTGGAATGGCTTGTGCCATCTGATCACCGCCAAAAATTCCTCCTGGAGACGGCTAAACCACATCTCTGTTTCTGTGAGGCTTTGAGAGAAAAGAGAATGCTGATGGATCCTGCAATGAGGAATGTGGTTAGCCAGATTGTTTAAATCTATTTCCCTTTCTTTCCTCACCCCAGCTTTGGCTAGGGGGAAATGAAGGAACTTATTTGCCAAGTGAATTCACTACTGTAGCACATTAGCATTCTCAGTGATTGGCTAAAAGAAAATGTAGATACCTCCTCTTACTCCTGAGCATGGAAGGGGTATCTAATTCTTATGTTATCTTCTTTCCTTAGGGCATAAATAAGCTTCAGGAACTTGTGAAACATCATATTTACACTTCAGCAGCGGTAAGGCGGGCAGCTCTAATTGCAGATAACTGGGGTCCCTTGGGCCAGCATATTATCAGCTGTGTTGTTCAGCAGAGATGTCAGAGTGTCAATTACTTTGCTGCTAATTCTTGGACTTCCCCTGGAGAAGCACAGATGTGATTCAGGATCTAACGAGGCAAAACATTTACCATGAAGGAGGTTGCTAGAAGGGACTGCTTATGCTCATCCATCACGAAACTCTGGGTTTTCTGAAAGTGATGGTGCCCTTAGTTGGATGGCCTTTACAATGAAGTATTGTCTGGTGGAGCTCACTGCAGGCAAATGCTCTCTTGTCATCACTTGGTTAAACTATTGACTAGGAGCATAACTTGATGATGAACTTCCTCGACCTACAATTTTCCTACAACACTTATAGCAGCAACAAAAATGCTACAGGTGGTCAGAGAACTGGTCTACACTCCCTGCTGCTTTTCCTCTCAACTTGGGCTCCACTAGTAGCTAAAGTTAGAGATGGAGAACTAATGCAAGCAAGTCTTTGATCTGACCCAGTACTTCCCATTCTTGCACCAACATTGCTGTGTACTGTAATGGGAGGGTAAACAAAATCAATACAGTGCACCAATAAGACATTGTACAACCAACAAAATAAATGTTTAAAGTTGGACAAAAAGTTGTGGAGGAAGTGGAATACTCAAGAATTGTGGTACAATATCATATCCCTCATTAAGAAATATCTATCATTCTTATTTATTAAGTCAGAATATGTTTCTGGCTGAGATTTCATTGTTTATTGAATACGTCCTGGAAAATCCCCCTACTTGCATCTGTATTAGTAAGAGAAACTACCAGTGAGACTGTAGTTCAGCTGTGTGGGACTGTTATGCAAGGAATGAAATCCAGGGCTGCTGTTGCCAGCATACCAGTACTGCTGTGTTTGTGGTATTTCCTTCTGACCATTTATTTGTGTTTAAGGTGTTTCATCAAGTGTAAATATTAGTCGAGTTCCCTTTAGAGGGTTTTTTAAGTGGTGGGTATCACGGAAATGTTCTGGGAGCTGTAATGAAACCACCCTGATTTTTCATGGTATTGTCTCCTTGTGTTTCCATTTCAGGTAACTGTAGAGAAACTCATAATGATGCCACACATTGTTACCATGGCTAACCAGATACTTACCATCAACATCAGTGCAGATGTAAGTAAGAATAAAAGCCTTTTTGGGCAAACCCTCCTATGCAAGTCTGCATGTGGTTCTGAACAATGTGGTTGCAGCATATTTCTTCTTCCTCCTCTGCTTAAAAAATTAGACTTAAATTAAGTCATTGAATTAGTTTACTTCTTTTTCAGCCTGTGGCTCACTAAGAGGCTTGGCCATGTGTGTGCTTGCACTTGATGTTGTGTTCCATCTGTTTCCTGCATTGGCTTTATGTAATTGATACAGTCTAATGGACTAAAATACAGCTAAATTGTGTTTCTGCATCAGGGAAGAATTCTGATGGGTGAATCAGGGATCCCCTTAAACATGCGAGACATTGTGGCATCAAATGGTATTATTCATACCTTGGATGGCATCTTCATCCCTCCTTCAATAATTCCCATTTTGCCTCACAGATGCAATGAGGAGCAACATAAAATTGTGACAGTAAGTCATCTTCTCCCATTCTTTGCTAGCAGGTGCTGTAGACGCACACTCACCTGGAGGGACAAAAACAAGCTGTGTAAATTGCATGTGGGAAATGTGTTTGCTCTGAGAGGTGTCCTGATGTGAACTTAGGTGGTATCAGTACCGTTGGTGTTTCTTCTGCTACCACTTGGCACTTCTTTCCTGGCAAACAGCAAATGTTGCTTGTAGGTTGTTTTTCTTTTCTTGTACCTGTCCTACCTTTGTTTCAGAAGGTAATTTGCATTTTTCTAAGGCCTTATAGCATCTTCTTCTCACCAGAGTTGCTAACTCATCTGACAGTACTTTGTTCCCATCTCTATCAGCATTGGTGTCCTGTAGTCTGGGTAGGAAGCAGCCAAATACTGTAGTATTGGTACTGTATACTAAATACAAGGTAGGAGCTGCAAATACTGTGCAATATTTTCACCTGAAAAGCTTGTATACTTTATTTTAGGTGCTTGCTCCCGAGATTAATCATTGGTAGGTTACTGAAGAAAGATAATGAAGCTCTGATTAGGCAAGAAGTCCCCGATTTGGAGAGACACAGTTAATCCCAAGTGTACAGAGGGTCCACATAACTTGTTGATTTATTGAGGCCAGCTGTCCAAAGTGTTTTCCAGCATAGCTGTGTGTCTAGTGGCTGAAAGACTGACAGGATGGCAATTGACCCCATCCTGCAGTCAGGTACAAACATCTCCTCGAGAAAAAGTAGTCATTTTATTTGGTAAACTTATCCCCTTTCAGAGTGAAAATTACCCTCCTAGGAAAGTTTCTGTTACATGTTGTGATGTTTTGGATATATACTGGGAGCTGTAGCTCTGTAGAATTCTTGACATGGGGAATGGGTTCCTTTGAGAAGATTAAATTTTCCCATCTTGATTTCTTAACAGGGCTCTTGTGTGAATTGTGATGCCCTCAACAACAGTGTTTGCCCACCTGGCAGCAGAGAAATGGTAAATATTTGTGGTTATTTAGGTAGTTTCTTCTTTGTATGATGACATACAGGCACACAGGAAGGCAATTTCTAACCCAAGACACATTCAAATAAATAGAGAGCAGAAAAGGCAACCAGTAGAGAGGCTCTTTAGAGGTTATGTACTCAGAATATGCATGCATTGTGGTATCTTGTTCACCTTGGCTCCTCTGTGAACTTCCTCAGCTCAGAGATAGGCAGTTAGTTGCTCTTTGCAGCAAGAAGAACAAACAGGAAGGTTACAGTGACTTCTTTTGTTTGTACAGGAACCAACGCTCTTCCCAAAAGAATGTGTCTACATCCATGATCCACAAGGCCTGAATGTCATGAAGAAGGGGTGTGCGAGGTACTGCAATCAAACTGTCATGGTAAGTGTAATGGAGACCACATTCCTTTTGAAAGGAGCTCAGCTTTGCTCTGTCTCATTCATCAAGAGCAGCTTTGACTCCTTGAGCTGAGAGAGGTCTGGAGGGGAGAAAAAGGAAAGCTGTCCCATGCAAACAGCCACTCACAGGACCATCACAGGAACTGTCTGACTGCTTTCTCTTTGGCAAAGAGAACACAGGGTACCAACCTGCTGTAAATGTTAGAAATCAGCTCTGTTAAACCTGAATACAATGAAAAAATAAAACATGCCAGTTCTGACCAGCCAAGCTGGAGGAACCCAGGAGACAAATGGTGGGGTGTAATCTGAGGCACATTTTCTCTGAGAGTGCCCTGGTTTTAGCATTTCTCTCAAAGGAAGCTGAGCACAGGGAAAGTGCTGTAAGCTGTGAAGTGATTGCATCCTGTTTATGAAACAGTGTCTGATGGATCAGGGAAATCTTTCTTAGTGGGTTTATGGTCCTCACATTTGTCTGCAGCTGCTGAGATCTCACAGTGGCTACTATATGGAATGATTCATGGGTGTCTCGTTAAATACTTCTGATTGTCTTGTGACTGTTCTTCCACTGGTCAGTTGAGGCAAGGCGTACAATCCAGGACTGCTACATCCCTCCAAAGGCACACAGCAAGGATAAAGCAGGAGTGAATGGACCAGCACTATTAAAGAAATAAAAGCTCATAGAAGACATGGACCTTATTTGTTGCAGACAGAGAGAGAGCAGAAAATAGTAATTTATTCTGAGAAGAATAGGCTGTGAGCAGAAAGAAGGGTACTGCTCAAAAATAATTTAAGTCCAGGAGCTCCTAGAAGCACAGATGCCCAATGAGACAGTCTGTTTTGGCTGATGGCAGAGAGGAGGTATGAGGACGAGATGATTCCAGGCAATTCTTGTTATTGTCATGACATACCTTACCAATATTACTTTGTTTTCAGAAACCTGGATGTTGCAAAGGGTTCTTTGGCCCAGACTGCATGCCATGCCCAGGAGGATTTTCCAGCCCATGCTATGGTCGGGGAAATGTAAGTATGAAAGATCCTGCAGTGCTGCAATAGCAGTTGAGGCACTGTGGTTAGAGAGTGTAGCTGTAGATAGGTACAGTTCAGAGTTTCTGCCCAAGGGCTAAGCCCACAGAGGTGGCAGCAGGAGATCCAGAGAGAATGGCACATGCTCCATGGGTTTTCTAGCTCAAGTTCTAGTGTGGATCAGGTCATGGCTGCCGGGGACAGCTTTGGCTATGTGGTTTTTTGTACTGCTACCACCAGTCTTCAAAGTCCTACTTCTTACTGTAAGTATCAAAGTGTCTTTGATAAATAACAACACCTTGGCTTTGCCTCAGTTCCCTGCGTTTCCATCATTTTGGTTTTCCTTTTGTTTTCCTTGCAGTGCAGTGATGGTATACAAGGGAATGGCAATTGTCAGTGCTTTGAAGGTTTCAAAGGAATAGCCTGCCATATCTGTTCAAACCCAAACAAGCATGGCGAGAACTGTGATGAAGGTTGGTAATTCAGATAGAGATCAGAGGAAATTGTAAGGCAAGGATACAGTGCAGGTTTGTGTATCCTGGATTCCCTTCTGACAAAGACCTCATAAAAGAAGTGAGGGAAATGTCATCATGGGTGTCCCTTCAAACAAGAGTGGAGAAAACATGTCTAGTATGACAGTGGTGATGGGGGTCTTGGAAACATCAACCAAATTTAGGTATCAGACTCTGATTAGATCTCTCCTGCTGGGAAAGAAAAGACATTTGACAAGGACTTTGAGCTTGATAGACTGAATATGAGCCTATCCTTATGGCCTATAAAAGCCACAGACCCAAGTAGTCACAGGATCTCTTCCTTGGCCAGGTTTTGAGTTACAATGGATGTCTCTGAGCAGACGTCCCACTGTCAAGAGCAGATGGGATTATTATTTAGTATTACAAGAGGTTGTGAAGGAAAGGTGGGAATGCTGTCACCGTGGTGGATTCTTTTGTAGTTATTGATCTTACTCCGTGTATTTGACAGACTGTGGCTGTGTCCATGGTGTCTGTGACAACAGGCCTGGCAGCGGTGGTGTGTGTCAGTCCTGGTCCTGTAAGGAAGGCTATACTGGGAAATTCTGTGACAAGACTTCCAAGAACTGTGGCCCAAGTGGGTTGTCCCAGTACTGCCACCAGAATGCTGTCTGCAGCCTCAATGACACAGCAAGGTCAGTCTTTTGGGCATGCACATTCAGGTGGGCACATTGACGCTGTACAGGCACACAGAGGCTATGAGGCTGCCAGCCCTGTTGTGGTGTATATGTGTTTGTGTCCTTGCTGCAGCTAACCTGCTAGAAATCAGTCAGGTTCTTGCTGGCTTGAGAGCCTCCAGATGCCTTTTTGCTCTCTGCTGGCTTTCAGAAGAGACTGCTTTATCCATATCCTTTCTGTGCTTATACTTTTAAGGTGCATATGCATGGATGGATATGAAGGTGACGGGTTTTCCTGCCAGCCCATCGACCTGTGCAGTCAGCCAGATCAAGGAGGCTGTTCTCAGAATGTAAGTGGGGTCAGACTATTGAAGCAAGGAGAAGCAGCTCCTATCAGTAAGAGCAGGGATCCAGGACTCCTGGAACTGTTACAGATTCTATGTGATATCTTTTCCCATCTATAAGATGGAGTGGAATAACAGGTACCTTGACACAGTTGTCTTAAGGATGTCAATCATTTGGGTTGGTGCCAAGACTCAGCACCCCAAGGAGATGTTGTCTGGCTTGCACCAGATATTTTGACAGCTACAGAGATCAGTTGTACAGATCAGTTTTTTATTTGTATTGATTTTGCCCTCAAGCTCTTCCAATGCATTTTACTCTCTTGCTGTTCAGGCTGTTGCTTAACTGTGAGCTCCAACTCAGATTTCTTGTAGCCATCAATGCTACATTATTACCCTTAGTGCAAAACTGTGGTTGTTTATTATGGAAATGATTGCAAAATGGCCAGACCTCATAGTAATTTAGATCCCTTAGTGAGAGGAACACAATGGGCTGTGTAGAAGGAAATAGGAAGGCACTAGGTATAAAGTAGGTCTTTCTTGAGGTAGACCTGCCCTCCATCATTGATTCCATCATGATTGATTACATCAAGAAATTGTGCTCCTCCTCCTCAGAGAATATTGCTTCTGTGATGGAAGAGTTTTACAGGATGGTAGGAATTGCTCTGGGAGTTCTGAGAACCCTAGACACAAGTGTCTGAGTCTCTGAAAACATAAAATACTTCCAGAATCACTTTATTATGAAGTTGTCTATGACTTTTCTGGAGAAGATGCTTCCCTCACCCACCCCCAGTGCTGGAATCAGAATTAGTCATTCAGAAATTCTCCACAATCTGATGAAGGAGAATTTGTGGCTGTATTTACACCACACTCCTTCCTTTCTTCTGCTGAACATCATGATTTTTTATCTCACTTCTCTTGAAGGCCCTGTGCTCCAGTACGGGCCCCGGCACCGCCACCTGCCAGTGCAACACAGGCTGGACTGGAGACGGGAAGGCCTGTGTGGCTATAGACAACTGCATGCTGGAGAGCAGAGGGAACTGTCACATCAATGCTGACTGTGTTTATATCGGCCCTGGTCAGGTATGATCAATGTAAGCAGTCTGATGGGGGACTTGAGATTTCCTGAGGTGCTCTGAGATGACTTTGGCTTGCCAGAGGCAGGAATTGGGCTGGTCAGCAACAAAGTCTGCTCTTCTGCTGCCAGAAACACCAGTTGCAGCTAAAACCACACAGTGTGCTTGCATGTGGTGAGATACACTAATGCATTTGAGGGTGCTGCTCTACTCTGAAGTGTTTATGCAGCAAAGGGAGAAGACTACACTAGAAAGGGAGGGGACTACACACAGCAGTTGCTTTGTCCCTCTTGTTCCCGGATCACAGATTGTCTCCGGGTGATTCTAAAATGAGCAGAAAAGCATGTGCAGCTGTTCAGATAGTCCATGGAGGGAGGTGGGTTGGGAGTCAGATATCTTGAGCTAGGATGAAGGCATACAGGAGAGGTGGCTTCTCAGGGTGCTGCTTCTCAGATTGCTTCTCCTCACCAAGCAAGGGAAGAATTGGACAATATACTGAGAAGAAGTGCCAATTCTTTAGCAGTTTTTAGTGATGTGAGGTGTTCAAATGCTCTCCTTGCAAATGCTTTACCTTGAAAGCAGGAACCTTTGAGATTAACCTCTCCTCCCTTCTCCACCTGCCTTATCCCCTCCACTCACTTCCACACCCCTCCTCTCCTTTCCTGTCCATTCACTAACTCTGTGTTATTCCATGAAAATCTGGAAATAAAGATGGAAACCATCACCTTCAAGTGATAGTCCCCAAAGCCAAGCAGTGCAAGGGATCAATGCGCTTAAGTGACCAGGCAGTATGTCTGCTGTGATAGATTATAGCGCCCTGCTAAGGAAATATCTCTACTTTTCCAGGTTTAGAGGGACCAGGAAGAAAATTTAGGAAAATAAATTAAGAATAAGTTTTGCTGTCTTAGGTAGCAAATGAGGATGCTTCAATAAGTCTATAAAACTGAAATGTCTCTTCTGTGCAGAGCAAGTGTGTCTGCAAGAGGGGTTATGCTGGTGATGGCTACAACTGTGATGCAATCAACCCATGCCTTATGGACAATGGTGGCTGCCATGACCTGGTGAGTAACTAAAGAGCTGTTTCGAGGCTGTCATGACACTGGAGGTTCCTCTGTTCACTGACAGAAGATTTTCAGACATGACATCAAGAGAATTGCAAGAGTTTTTTTATTATTATGTCATGTTACTGGCATGCACAGAGGTGTTATAAAGGCATCCTTTAATTTTTGTGAGTTCACACAACCTAAGCTATCACCTAGACTTGGCTGAATAAGGTATAACTTCAGTGCCACCATAAAGGCAACAGGAGGAAAGTGATAGTGTGTTCTCCTCTATTCCAGGCCATGGAAGGACGGAATTCAATTCCTAGGGAGGTGTGACAGTGCATAACCTGTGTTTGCTCTCTAATTTCTCCTTTTCTTGTATTTTCAGGCTATGTGTGTACCCCTTGGTGGAGGAGACAGATCCTGTGCTTGCCCTGAAGGCTACGCTGGGGATGGCATGACATGCTATGGGGACATTCTAAAAGTGAGTAAAAAGCAAATGTCTGAGGTCTTCTTGAGACCGGAGAGAAATGGCTCTGTTCTCACTTTCCTTCTCTGTTACCTGAGCTGAGTCCTTCTCCTAGCACCAGCCTGACAGCACAAGCATGTCCCAAGGCCACAGGGACGAAACTGATGCCAAGGCCAATTATTGCCAGTGAAACCACTGGAAATAATTTCTAATCTGCTTTATTGTGACTGTCCTGTGCAATAAGTCACCTTTCCTCGGTTGTTCAGAAGGTTTTTCAGGTCAGAGTTGCTAGACCCATCTTCTGTAATTAGAAATATCAAAGGCATTGTCAGTTCAATCCTTGTCCCCGGTAAGCTTGAGAGATGAAAAGTGTTTGGCAATATAGTTTTTCAATGGCTGAAGTTTGGTTTTAGGAGTACCCATCCCTTGCCATGACACATGGTGCCTGTAGTGGCAGTGAGGTGAGAGGAATGTCTAAGTCTTTATAGACAGATTTGATATTGCAAAGGGCTCCTTTTCCCTACCCTGGGTCTCCTGCCCTGCAACCACAGCACTTAGCAGGGGTAACTGTTCTGTTATTTCTATTTGGAAGGAGCTGGCCAGGAATTCCCACTTCACGGGCTTCTACAACTGGGTTAAGGTAAGAACAGCCACGGGATGCCCAGATGGGTAAGTTCTGTAGAAATGAAGTCTCTGCAAACACTGATGTTAAAGGAAGAGCAAGTCCATTTATCTTTTTCATTAGAGAAAAAACAAAATTACAGCAAAGGGTAAATTGTTACAGAGACAGGCATGTAGAAAAGCTCTAGAGTGTGTGATAGAGTCACAAATGTATTTTGGGGTCTTGTTTCTAGCACAAGAGGAAGCCAGGGCTGTGTTACACTTAATTTTCATGATTGTGTCATCTGTAACTCTTGGCCATGATAAAATAGCACAGAAGGGAAAGAAAAAGGGGTAGCATTATAATAGCTGTTTTTCAGAAGAACACACTTTGAGAAGTTAGACTGTATATTTGTTCCTTTTCTTGTTACTGCTTCCCTGATGTGGCAATAACAGAGATACTCAACAGTGAGTCTGTGGAAACATGCTATGATGTACAGAATCTAACTGAGTTTTAGCTTACCTGTCCTGCTGCATACATTGCTTTTGCCAGGAATAATCTTAGTATCTTCCCCAGAACTGATGTGGGGGGGTTCAGAAAGGATTTATGGAGATGATTTAATGGGTTTGAAGATTAACTGAAGTATGAAAGTAGGGCTTAAAGCAGAAGGTTCTCCCTTGCCAATGGGTGTCAGCTCTTTTGGCTAAGTCACCTGTGGCATTTATTGACTGCCAAGAGCACTTATCTGCCATGCCCAGGAGAGCCTGCTGTGCTTCTGAGGATGGGCTCCCTTTCTTCTCATCCCTCTCACATATATGACTGCAAGTGCAGGATGGCTGCTGGTTATATTTTGTGGTATATAAATATATGGCAGTGGCCTGTCTTATTTGTTCATTTTTGTGCTTTGGACAACAGAAATCTCTCTTCAGCATCCCAGCAGGAACCAATGTCACTGTCCTGGTGCCATCGGAGGAAGCTATCAAAAACTTCAGCATGACTGAGAAAGATTTCTGGCTGACTCCCTACATGCTGCCATTTTTAGTCAGGTGCGAGAAGACTCCTGCCTTTACTAGGCCAAATAACGGTAACAAAGCCATGAACTGGATTTCTGCTTGTGCAAGACTAATAAAGAGTTATCTTGAGATAAGTATAGAAGCAAGATCAAATATCTGGCAGGCAAAGAATTTAGTAAGCATTTAAAACATAACAGACACTAACAATGGCAAGTGGGTGTATTTGTCACATGTTTGCAGAGAGATTTTCCCTGTCACGTAGATGCAAATGGCATCAGGATAAGTAATTCCTCCCATCATTCTCTCCACTTACTTAACTATTTCATGTGAGAGACGTGAATTTTGGTATAGTCTTGTCTCCCTGTTATTACAAGCAGTGTTCTAATCTTTTCTTTACTTGCCTTTGTTCCCTTCAGAGCACACTTTCTTGAAGGTGTCTTCACTGGTGAAAAGCTCAAGAAGTACAACAAGCCAGAACTACCCACCCTGAACCCACAGACCAGCTGGCAGATAAACAACGGCAGCAGCGTAAGCATTTAGTACATAATGCACATGTACCAGTATCCAATTCAACTGCTCAAGAGGCGCTGTATCCAGCAGGGAGCCTGGAATGGGGACCTGAATTGATGCCTTCAGACTCAGACACTGTTCAAAAACTGTACCCAGATCAGTCATGTGTAACCTTGAATGAACAATATATTTGTTTTGAACTTGCTAGGCAGTTTCTCATCCTTTTGCTTCTTCCTCTGATATTTTTGCAGGTGCTAACCATCCAGAATGCCAGTATAGTCATCAGTGACATCCCTGCCACCAATGGCATTATTCACATCCTCAGTAAGGTATGTTAGTGAATGTGGTACTGGGAAATGCTGAAGTTGTAGCAGTAAGTTTGTGTTGCAGTATCTGTGATGGGGCCAAGGAGGCATACATGTCCGGACAGTTAGGAAGGGATATAATAGCAAAAAAATATATTTGGTTATCACAAGGTCCTGACAGGTGTTTACTGTGATGAAGTGTTTAATTTTTAAAATATTTGTCTCCAGGACAAGCAGGAGGGGAGTTCCATGGCTGAAAGTAGAAGAGTTATGGCTATTGCAGAATTGTGTAAAATGAGGCTATTTCTAATTGTTTTTCTTGCAAGTAAGGCAGGGGTCTAGTGTGATTTTTTTTTTCCCCAGAGGCCCCTGTGCAACCTTGCTTATGAACTTGCTTTTCCACAGGTTTTGTTGCCACCTTCAAAGAATATCCCAGCAGTTCCTCCAAGTCTGCAGAAACAGCTTGAGACAGTTGCCTCATTCAGCACATTCAAGGAACTGCTACAGGTAAGCATCTGAGGGGACCAATGCTGTGGTTGTCAGAACTGTCTTTTGAAGAAATGCTTGCCTTACCCTGTATTGGTAATTTGGACTGCCTGGAGAGAAAAGGGGGAGACCACAT
>VYZU01088899.1:440-43373 GCA_013401355.1 Ceyx cyanopectus
GGGGGTGGGGGGAGGGAGGGGGGATTCACTTGTTTACCTACTTGGAAGTAAACTTCGCTAGCCGGGAGCGCTCGGCCCCTCCGCCCGCTGCTGATTGAAGCGCTGGCGATGAATGGGCTCCCCTCCCCCACCCCGGGCTCCGCAAAACTCCACACTTGAGCGTGAATGCCTCGCATTTTTCCCTTCCCCCCCCCGGCTTTTTTCATAATAAAGGCAAAAAAATACCCTATCGACACCATCTCCAAAGTCGGCAGCCGCTCCACAAACTCCCCCCGGGTCCCCCAGTGGGGACTCGGGGGGGGGCAACGCGCCCGGCACCGCACCCCCCAACCCCCCACCCGCACCCCAACCCCCACCACGCATCGCCTCGGCCCGGCGCTTCCCCCTCAACACCCCGACGGCCCCCAAAACGCCGAGGTGCAAAATAAACTTCNTGGGCGTTGTGGAGGGGGCCCAGCCCGTTGCTCAGCGGCGAGAGGCTCTGCCCCATGCCGGGCATCTCCTTGTAGGGCCCGTAGAGGTTGTTGACGGCGGGCAGCCCGCGCTCGTCCCGCATGAGAGCGAAGCTGCCGCTGACGTTGCCCGAGAGGCGCTGGTGGTGGTGGTGGTGGTGGGCGTGCGGGTGGGCGTGCGGGTGGTGGAACTTGTCGGAGACGGTGGAGATGGGCGGCAGGGGCTGGAGTGGCGTCAGGGTGGTGTAGGTGCTGCTCATGCCCATGCCGGGCGGCGAGGACTCGCAGGGCATGCTCATGGCGTGGTGCAGCGGGATGGAGAGCTCGGGCCGGTACTCGGCGGCGCCGTCCAGCAGCGAGGCCATGCTGGACACCATGGTCGGCCGGGCGGCGGCGGGGGCCAGTTCTTGGTGGGGCGGCGGCGGTGGCGGCGGCGGCGGGGAAGCGAAGCCGCGCCCGGGGCCCGCCGCTGCCGCCGCTGTGCCGCCGAGGGAGGGGAGCAGCGAGGGGCTAGCGGCGGAGCGAGGGGCTGCTTTGGAGGGGGAGAACCTCCCCGCACCGAGTCCCCACGCTCCCGCAACTTTGGCCGCCGCGGGTGTCCCCGGCGCCGCCAACGCCCCTCGGGGCGCCCGCAGGTAACTCCCGCACGCTCCCTGCCAGGCGGGATCCTCACTAGGCTTGTGCTTCCACACCCCCGCGGAGGGAACTGCGTGACAAAGCGTGCCACGCACGGATACACACACCCCCCCCGCAACCGCACACACACAGACACACACATACCCCCCCCACACCCACACACCCCGCACACAACCCTGCACACCCCCGCACACACACATACACACATACACCCCGCACACACACGCACACAGGGCACCCTCCACCCGCACACACACGCACACACCCGCACACAGGGCACCCTCCACCCGCACACACACGCACACACCCGCACACAGGGCACCCTCCACGCAGCGCGGCCTTAACCTACAGCAAAGCCCGGGGGCCGGGAAGGAGCTGCCCCGCAAGGCAGGGGATGTTGCGGTCCCACCCTGCCCTCCCCCCCACGCACCTCCAGCACCCGCAACCACCCCGGCCCGGCTGCGGGGATCAGCGTTGTGATCATTGGTGCTGATGGAGCCTGGGGCTGGTGGAGGGGCCCTGCAGAGGTGCGGGGACAAGCAGAACGCATCCTCATTATCATGATGCTTGTTGTTGTTATTATTATTATTATTATTATTATTATTATTATTATTATTATTATTATTATTATTATTATTATTATTATATTGCTCTGCGTGAGGCTGTCGTACACACCGAAGCGAGCAGGTGCGTGACCCGACCCCCCCAGGCCTCTCCCCGGCCTGAGCACCCCGGCTTCCCGCACCCTCCCCCGCTTCCCCCCTCGCAGCCCACCGCTGCTGCGGGGCACGGGCTGCGGGCAGCACGTCGGCGTGCGGGAGGCGGGGGGCGGGGAAGGCTGACGCGCCCTCCATACTTGTGAATCAGCAGAAACGGGCTGCGTTGCTCAGCGCTGCGAACGCAACACCTGAGGCGGGGAGCGGGGCTGCGGAAACCCCGCAGCTCTCCCCCCTCCGCAGCCCCACCCCCCAGTGCCCCGCATCCCCACGGCTGTGCGTGTGTGCGCCCACCCGGGCGGCCAACAGCCCCGCACCGTGCGGATGATGCAACGCGGCCCAGCTCCATGTGCTTCCCCTCCCCCCGCATCAACAGCAGGCGCCGAGCTCCCTCTTATTTATTTTATATATTTATTTTTTTTCTTAAACTCCTTTTTTTTTTTTGCGCCTGGCGGGTCACCCGGCGGCTGATTGATTCTCCTTTCGCCCTGCCCGGGCAGCGGGGCTCGGAAAGTAAATAACAAGTTGACATCATTCCCGCGCACCGCAGTGCCCCGCACTGCCCCCCGCGCCGCCTGCCGCTACCGCCCGCCCGCGAGTAGCTGCGCACGCAAAAAACAACACGGCCGCGCCGCCCCACACGGCCTGCCCCCCGCACACACATTCCGACAACTTACTGTTGTTATTATTATTATTAAACGCGGCACGACAGCTTGGGCTGTGACAATTGCTTATTCACTCGCAGGGAGAGTGTAAAACACAATCTCCTGCTCCCAGAGCAGCCCACATCTTGAATTCCTGTGTAGGGAAACTGGGTCTGGCGTCCCCACCCTGAGCACACGAAGGCGGGAAAGGGTGAGGAGAGCGGTGCAAAGGACAGGGAGGGATCCAGTCTGTAACTGGGCCCTTCAGGGTGACTGCATGAATGCACAACTCAGGGAAAAGAGGCTCTGTTTTATTATAACACACTGCTCAAAGTCCCAGAATTGTTCCTGGGTGACTTGGTCTAGGTGCCCCTGCTCTGGCAGGGGGGTTGCACTAGATGAGCTTCTAGCTCCCTTCCAACCCCTCACACTCTGTGACTCTGTGAATCCTCCCTACATTCATCATTAACATATTGACAGACACTGCTGAGCTCCCCCCTCAGTCTCCTCTTCTCCAGGTTAAAGAGCCCCAGCTCTCTCAGCCTCTCCTCAGCAGGGAGATCTCCACTCCCTCCAGCATCTTGGTGCCCAGAGCTGGACTCTCTCCACTAAATCTCTGTCTTTTCTGAACTGGGGTGCCCAGCACTGGACACAGTACTTGAGGTGGGGTCTCACCAGTGCAGAGCTGAGGGGGAGGAGAACCTCCCTTGCCCTGTTGCTCACACTTCTCCTAATGCCCCCAGGATCCATTGGCCTGTTTTGGTGCATTGTTGGCTCATGGTCATCCCCCTGTCCCCCAGGACCCCCAGGGCTCTTTCCCCAGAGCTGCTCTCCAACAGCTCAACCCCTTGATCTGCTTCAAATAAAGTGTGTAAGGAGGGCACTGTGCTTGGTGAAGGGGAGCAGCACAGAACCCACGGGATGGACTTGTTTGTGGTTTAGGTTATTATTTTTTCAATTTCAATCAAACAAACAACACATAAGGTGATGGGCAAAGACAGAAGAACTAATTGTTGCTCCGGCCTCCACAATAATCTTTGCCTTTGTTTCACAGAAGCCACCAGGTGTAAAAGCCAAGGGCTGGCAGGGTTGGCCTGCTGTGGAGATAATGGCACCGTGAGACTAAATATTGTGCATTTTCAAAGAGGCAAGATGTTCTTTTTCTCCTGCTTGATGGTTGTGTGTTGTGTCAGTAGCTGTGTTTTCCTCCCACGCTGTTTTGCTGTTCTCTGACTATACAGACAAACGTCATATGCAAATCACTCAAAAATAAATAATTGGTTCTATTTTTACACAGATGTAGTTAAATAATTCTCACCAAAAAAAAAACCCAAATGTGAAATACAGATTAATTCTTTACTGCTGTTATGAAACGTGAAAAATATGAATCTGCTGACCTCATTAAGAGAATTCATGTTAAAACTTTTGACACAGTAGTGAAAATTGGTGCTTTAACTGGAATATTTCACTGTGACTATATCAATACAGGTGCAGGTTGCAGTTCTTCTGTTGCAATAGGTAGATATCCTAGTCATTGAAATGTGACCAGTCCTGCAACGCCCAGAACCATCTTAACCAGAAATGACATGTTAAATTCCTACCATGAGCTGTCCTGACAGACAATCTGTGGTGGGAAAGTAAAGATTTTTAGCACCTTATTATTGTTATTTATTATTTATTGTTTGTTATTACTTGTTATTTATTATTTATTTATTATTTGTTTGTTATTTATTGCACATCCGCAGCAGCAAGCTTGCATTTTTCTTTTGGGAGCATCTTTATTATATATTTTTCAGAAAAATACTAATAATAAACAATATGGTTATTCATAAACATATTTAATTAATTTAATTAATAAACGTATTTGTTTATTAATAAAATTAACACATAATACTTCTCATAGCGTCACTCGTTTGAGCAACTTCTCTGCAGCAAGGAAAAGCTGTTTCTCATTTATCCGTTTAATTACCAAGAGTTTCCATTTGAAAAGGAAATTCTGATTGACTCAGATATTTTCAGGAATTAAGACCATCACTGGTATTTTTGTTTCTTCCCATACCACTGGTATCTTTGGATTATGCTGAAAGCTTTTGCTCCCCTGAAGAACACTTGTGCAAGCAGACCTCTTGAGTAAAACAACAGCATCAAAGAGCAAGGGGAGGACCTCGTTACAAAGATTTTGGAAGGCAAAACTGTCCAAAATATTTTGATTTTGCAAAGCAAATAGGCTCTGGTCCTTTCTCTGGCCTCTCTGCCCTGCTGCTTTCCATGGTTCACTTCACGGGGCTTGTGACACCTGCACTTTGCTGCTGGGGTTTGTTCTCCACCTTTTCAAGAGGTGAAAAAAAATAGGGTTTAGCAGGAATTCACTGCAATGTAGTAGGAATCTAATAATTTCTATTAAATTATACATATTTATGCTGTTGCAAAGGGGGATGGGCTATTCATAGCTGCTTCCCTGTGCCATGATACAGACAATGCATATCTGCTGCTGCTCAGGGACACTGCATACCAGGTAAGCATTATGCCAAGCTTCTTTATACAAGATGGTCATGTATTCAGGGATTCTTCCAGAGTGAAGCTGCAAAAATCTAAAATAAGTTAGGGCAGCAGCCCTGTTGACTCCCTGGCAGAGATTGTTTGGGGTGTGGCACATGTGTAACTGTTATTACTCCAGGTAAAATAAATCAGCTACGTCCGTGGATGTAATCTCCACTCCTGTGATCTCTTCAGTGGGCTGAGCTAGCTCTATGGGTCCCTTAGGATGCTCAGATGGAACTGGGAAGGTTTTTTTTATGTGGGTCTAATTTACTCTTGGAGACAGTTTGGCCTCCTGCCAGTCTAGGGTAGAAAGGAGAGGGAGGTGATCATCTCTTTCCCTCTCTTCCCTCATCCCTGCAATGTTGCATGGCCCCAGCTGTGCTGAATTAATGCCTGGCATAGTTTAGGATTTCAAGTCTTTTTTTTTTTTTATCCTCCCATGAAAGATTTTAGAACAGAAAGCAGCTTCTACCTAGGAGCTGCCTGTGAAGAGTGAACACCTAGAGAATTAACAGGATCACATCCCCGTGGAGAAGGCAGGTTACAAAGAGGTTGTGCTGTGGATGTGAGAGATGTTGGACACGTGTCACCTCCCTGAGCTGCTCAGGAGTTCTGGAGGTGTTCTGGAGCCCTGAACACCGTGCCAGTGCTGTGAGGACAGTCTTGCCCTCTGAGGCCAGCAGCAGGAGCAGCCCCGTGGCTAAGAAGGTGGGAACTGAGAGCCTACCCCTGGAGAAAATCGACTCTTCCTGGAAACTTCTTGCTCATGGAGATGATAAAAAGAGCTCAGCTTGGTCAGGAGAGCCTCACTGGGAGCCCAGCCCACATGTAAGGGGAAGCAAGAGTTTCATGGAACAAGGCATGCCAGTGTCTGGACAAGCAAGGAGGATTATTAGTAGGATGAAGTGTCTGTAAGGACCAAACTCTGCATCACACCCACATCAGCTTCCAGATGCCTCTTGGTCTGGGGATGCCCAGCCCCAGGCTGGTCCTGCAGACTGCTGCAGCACCTTGCACACACTGAGGTGCACTGGTTGGGTTAGTTTCACCCACATTCAACCAGTTCTCATTGTCAGAAACTGCTCCAGCTGAGTGCCAGAGCAGAGCACAGGAGGAGAGGCAGGAGATGGGTTTCAGAGCTGTGCTCCTGGTGCTCAGTAGTTCCCTGCTTCTACTGACCTTGCACTATGTATTTTACACTTTAAAGGGTTCCCTTTAATTCAGTGGGATTACTCAGGATTTAAAACATGATTCACTGTTGTAAAATAGAAGACATATGGATTGTTTCCCTTGCCAAATGCAAAATTTTTTTGCTTCAAAAACTGCCTCGATGTCTCTGTGGCTCCTGAGGTGGCCAAGGTAGGCTGCAGCAGTGAGCTGAGTGAAGAGAGGGGTGGAGGATTCTGACAAAACTCATGTCCATGGTGCTATCCTGGCAGAAATCCATCCATGTTCAAAAGATGGCATTATAATATTCAAATTACAGTAAAAATATTTTAAAATTCAGAATATACTTCCTAATTCCATCCTTTGGCTCGCTGTGTTTAAAAACTTCTTAATTAAAAGAAGACATTGAAGTACCAAACCTCTTTTTAGTCTCTGTGTTATTCCCTTTGAAATCATCAGTAGTTTTGCCACGACATCAGTGGAAGTAAAATAAGGCCCTGCATTTTCAGTACCTTATAACTACTGGAAAAATAGTGGATACAACAGGGATTAATGTAAAAAAAAAGTAGTCTTTTCATACTATTGCAGTTCCTAAATAACACCTGAAAGGCTGAGCACTGATGGAGAAACTGGTTCAATAAATGAGTACAAATCTCCATTACAATCAAAATGATTCCTTCATTCTTTACTGTCCTCACTCTCCAAATCAAATATTTTTACTTCATTAGTGCTGCTAAAAGAGAACCAACCTTCCTTCCTTCCTTCCTTCCTTCCTTCCTTCCTTCCTTCCTTCCTTCCTTCCTAAAAAATCTAATGCTTTTGCAAGAAAGGTTGGCTGGGAAAATCACTATTTTAATAGGAGCTGTTGGGTACCACTAATTGTGATGTTTCCCATTGCCAGATGTGAACAAACTCAGCCCGAGCCCAGTGTGATAAGAACAGAGGAAATATCTTTACATACTGGGGCAAATCTCTGAAGTTTATTCACTTGCTTCCCTATTAGAACTTGAAGGGGCCTGACACTGAAATTACCCTAAGGCAAAAACACTGAAGTCGATAGCAATTGACAAAGGATTTTTGCAGCACAGGGATGCTATCAGGTTAAAAAGAAATCAACTCAAATAGCCTCTAATTGCAGCACTAAGTGTTCACAGAATCAGCTCCAAGATGAGGGTGAGACCATGTTTTTGTTGGCTGATTGGTTCCTAACTTTCCAGACAGAGAAAAGACTGATTGGGGGGTTTTTAAGTCTAAGGGACTCTCAGCTCTAGAAACCCCAGTCCCTCCAGATGAACTTGGAGTTAATTGGGAGTAAGAGCAGCTGCAAGATTTTCAGATGTTAGACAATTGCTGCAACAATCTACATTTGCACTCAAAAATGGTTACATTTATATGTATATTTATATCAATAAATCTAAATATTTAGTTATTTATATTTACTACTGTAAGAGCCTGGAGTAGAGTGGCTGCAGGTTTAGTTGTATCATTAAATATCATTTTAAGTGAAACTTCCTCTGTGCAGCAGTTCAACAGCAGAGCAAAATCAATGGCATTTGGGCAAGGAACAAGAATTTATGGTGGTGTCCTAAAAGCACCACATTCCTAATTAACTTCATTAAAATGATGTGGTGTTTTTCTCTCCTGTGGATCAATGTGAGGTGACTGCTGAGAGGCAGTGAGGAGAACAGGCACCTCAACTGTGTCCCAGCCCCTCTTGTTCAGCTACTGTAAAATACCTTTCAAAAAGAAATACTTTTTTTTTGTTGCTTTTTAAATTAATGTGTGTTGGCACATTAGGGAATGTGTGAGGTTTCTTTCCACCAAAAAAATAAGGCAATAAACAAAGAAAATAGATCACTAAATGAATTTACTAAAGTAAAACTAGAGCTGCCTGAGCATAAATCAGAATAAATGAACACATTTTTTCCTAAAATGTCAGACAAAGTCACTATTAAAATAAAATGTGATATATGGGCAAACTTTGCCAGTGAGGTATTTAAAACTGTGTTCATTTATATTTATGGTTTAGGATTCTTTTTTTCCCTTCTCCAGTTAGGAATCTGTAAACTCAGTAGGGCCAAACCCTTTGATTTCCTTTGTGGGAAGGACACAGTTGCTGAATAATTGATATTGTATTCATAAGATAATTCATAAGTGCTGGTGCTTCTCCCCCCCAAAAAAAAAATCTAATGCTTTCTCTATTAATAATGCATCAATGCTCCTGATCTGTGAAAGAAGATTAGGGTATTATGACAGCTACAGTGGCAAAGAAGAAAGCAATCCATTTTGACCAGTTCCAGCAACCCAGGCTTGCTCAGGAAATTCTGGGGTGAATCACTCCAGCAGGGGAGGTGTGGTTTGAATCTGGGGGTGCTGCTGAGCAACCATTTAGTAACATAAAAGTATAGACTTGTGGATGAGATCTTTACTCCTTGGCAAAGATCATTTGGATTTCAGTGGCACTTCCTATCCATCCTTCCCAGAAGAAGCCCTTGCAGCAGAAACCAGAGAGGCATGAGGGAGTCAGCAGCAGGCTGGAGCAGAAAAAAACTGTCCCAGCCTTGCATTTGTCCCTGTGCTGGGCAGGGGCTGCTAAGGACAAAATCCCTTCTCCACTCCAGCTCGAGAGCATCTGTGATTGCAGGTTCACAGGCTGGTTCTGTCAGAGCCAGGGAAAGAGGTGAGAGAAGCACCTCTGTTACAGCAGGAGATGCTCCTAAACCTCTTTCTGACTCTTCTTATTAAAAGGGAAAATGTTTGCTTTACTTTGCCCTGAGAGTCTGCTGAAAGACAAAACCATCCTACACATGCCACGGGGGAAGGCAGCAGTTCAGCACTTCCAACAACAATAAAAAAGGAGGTTTGGTTAGAAATATGAGCATGATTTTAATGGCCTCATATTAATCAGGCAGGTTTGGAAATGGTGGTGAAATTATGAATAGAGCTGAGAGGCACAGCATACAAAAATACAGTTGGATTTGCATTATACATTTTATAGAGAGGGGGAAGGGAAAAAAAGCCCTGATTTTTTTCAGGCTTGAATTGCAGCCACTCTGTTAATGTGAAACCTGTTCTTTCCCTCCTCAGTTCTCATTCCTGTGAAACCTGGGTTGGCACCAGCCAGCTCTCTGACACTGGCTGCTCCCTCTCCAGCCTTTACAGCCCTGGAACTGCTCCTTTGCTTTGCTCCAGGGAGATCAAGAACAGGGTCAGTGTTCCTAATTGCAAGCTGCCCCCTGCCATGCTGAAAGCCAGTGTGAGATCATGAGCAGGTGGGTTCCTGCAGAGGCATGGGGGTCTGGTGTGGCCCCAGCTGCCTGGACCAGTCTCTCACTTGGTTTAAGTTGGAAGTGTTCCTTTTCCAGCCTGTGCTCTCCTGCAAGCAACCTCAGCAGCTCAGCCCCCCTGGTCGTTGTTTTGCAGCTACCTTGGCTGGCAGCAAGACCCTGCTTTTGCTCTGTGGTTGCTGTTCTGTGCAGCCCTTGGCAGCAGCTGAGTTTGCAGCCTGCTTGTTACTTCATCAGCCTCTGAAGATGTTGCTTCATCAGCCTCTGAAGAAACAAGTATGGAAAAGATTTCCTTTTTTTTTCTTCTGGAACATTTTTTTTTCCCCTGAGATTTAGATGCTATCTGTTAAAGAAACTTTAAGAGGCAGGGTATGATCTGTGCTGCCTGCTTAACCCTTCCTACCCCTCCTCTGCCTTGCCTTTGCCTCCTGGTCTCTGCTGCCACTATTTTCTGCTCCTCTCTTCTTCCTAAGGTTGACTGTTGCATGTTTATTCCTCAGGTATGTCTCCTTTAAAAAAAGACAAACCATGTTATATTGTTCTTGAAATCAGAGTTTACTCAGCTGATGTAGCTGTAGGAGTCAGTAGTGCTGCCATAGGTGCCCTGGACACCACAGAATGTTTAAGGCTGGAAGGGGCTTCCAAAGGTCATCTAGTGCAGCCCCCAATGACTCCAGCTCCACCAGGAGCCTTCCAGGTGCTGGGTAGCTCTGGAGAAAGCCCCTGGGGTGGCCTGGTGTCCAGGAGGTCACCTGTGGCCAGCAGCTGGTCCTGGGCTGACATCACTGGATGTTAGTGCTCAGTGTGCTTTCAGTAGTGGGGCTGTCACCAGCCTGTGGATGAGGGGATGAGTGCACCCTCACTAGGTTTGCAGCTGATAGGAAGCAGGGAGGGTGTGTCAATCTGCTGGAGGGCAGGGAGGCTCTTCAGAGGGTTGGATGAATGGGCCGAGGCCAGTGGGATGAGGTTGAACAAGGTCAAGTGCTGGGTCCTCTCCTTGGGTCAACTGTGACCCCAGGCAGTGCTACAGGCTGGGGGAGGAGTGGCTGGAAAGCTGCCCAGTGGGAAAGAGACCTGGGGTTACTGACTAACAGCCACTTCAACACGAGGCAGCAGTGTGCCCAGGAGGCCAAGAAGGCCAATGGCACCTTGGGCTGCACCAGGAACGGTGATGCCAGCAAGAGCAGGAAAGTGATTGTCCCCTGGTGCTCAGCACTGCTGGGGCTGCACCTCTAATACTGTGCTCAGGTTTGGACCCTCACTACAAGAAGGACACTGAGGTGCTGGAGCATGTCAGGGAAGGGCAGTGAAGCTGTCTGGAGAAGTCTTGTCAGGAGTGGCTGAGGCAGCTGGGGTTGCTTAGCTGGAGCAGGGAGGCTGAGGGGAGACCTTATTGCTTTCTACAGATAGCTGGCAGGAGGCTGTAGCCAGGTGGGGGTCAGTCTCTCCTCACAGTTTCTCTCTCCATCTTCCCTCAGGGCAGAAAAAGTTCAAAGGGAACATGTGAGGTCTCTGATGGCTCCTCAAGCAAAGTTATGAGAGAATTAGCCTTCCTAGAAGCTTAAAGGTGAATAAACAACAAGAAAATCCCTTCTTCTTGCACATTTTATCGTGCATTTAACCTTCTTCAGACACTGGTGAGAACTGTGTCAGGACAAGAGGACATGGGCTCAGGTTTTCAGGGGAGGTTTGGGTTGGACATCAGGAAAAGCTTCCTCACGGGGAGGATTGCTGAGCAGGGGGGCAGGCTGGAGGTGGTGCACTCTCCATCCCTGAAGGTATTTCAGAGACCTGTAGGTGAGGTGCTCTGGGAAGTGATTTAGTGGTGGGATTGGCAGTGTGATGTTCATTGTTGTGCTTGATAAATCTTTTTGTCTTTTCCAACTGAAATGACTCTGATTCCACAATTCTGGGACTTTGAGCAGTGTGTTATAATAAAACAGAGCCTCTTTTTCCTGAGTTGTGCCTCCATGCAGTCACCCTGAAGGGCCCAGTTACAGACTGGATCCCTCCCTGTCCTTTGCGCCGCTCTCCTCACCCTTTCCCGCCTTCATGTGCTCAGGGTGGGGACGCCAGACCCAGTTTCCCTACACAGGGATTCAAGATGTGGGCTGCTCTGGGAGCAGGAGATTGTGTTTTACACTCTCCCTGCGAGTGAATAAGCAATTGTCACAGCCCAAGCTGTCGTGCTGCATTTAATAATAATAATAATTTGGCCAAATGGCTGTAAAAGGGAGGCAGGCTGTTTATGGGTGGCATGACCAGGCACCAGGTAAATGTGCAGAGCAAGAATATGCTTATTAAACAGGCAACAGAGAGTGACAGGAAACTCTTTCACTTTATATTCAAGTGTGGGGCTGTTTATAGGGCCCAGAAGAACTTCCTGAGCATTAACACATGCAGCATGAGACACAGAGGTGGTAGAATCTATATAAAGGTGAATAGACATGTAAAACCAGAATAACTTGTTAGCATTTACATTGCTGCTGCCTTTAGGCTATGGCAACTATTTCACCCACCTTGTAGAAATTCATTCAGCTTTTTTTTTTTTCCCTGTGGGGTGGATGAAAAGACAGCATTTTATATTTTGTTTTAAGGTCAGGGAACAACATCAATGATAAATGAAGCTGATCTGATGCTTTCAGAATGCTCATAAGGATACCTGTGCCAGCACTACAGAAAAAGGTAATGTTCCTAATCATGGATTAGGAAAGGTGGAGGGGAACTTCAGGTTGATGGTCTTTTTTCCTTCTCTTTAATTGCAAAAATCAGATGACATCTATATCTCTGGGCTTATGTCACAGTAGGAATTCATCTCTTATCACCCTTTCCTAGACAACTCCTCAGAGTCTCAAGACTTCTAGACAAAGAAGAGAATTGACAGCAGCAAAATCTATGCAAATAAATCCTGAGTAATGAGAAGGAGGATGAGTTTTATTCACACTGTTTGGTTTTGACTTTTAACTCGAGTTCTGAAAAACACTCAGGAGAAAATTTATCTCTTCGTCTTCCTTCAGGGCAGAAAAAGTTCAAAGGGAACATGTGAGGTCTCTGATGGCTCCTCAAGCAAAGTTATGAGAGAATTAGCCTTCCTAGAAGCTTAAAGGTGAATAAACAACAAGAAAATCCCTTCTTCTTGCACATTTTATCGTGCATTTAACCTTCATAAATGGTTGAGAAACATGCCAACTAATAGTTTATATTTTAGAATGTTCTTATCAAGATTGTTGGTATTTTTTTTTAACATACAGAGAATTGGATGGGCATTCATCCATCTTTTTATTACCTTTTTTCCCACATTAGTGGCTGCTATACATTTCTACAAGCCATAACAAATGGTCCCCCTCGCTGTGGGATTTGCTCTCAGCTGGGCCACAGCCTGTGGTGTGTCTTTACTACCAGAAAGATGTCTGTTTTAAATAAGGCAAGCAGGATGCATTGCTATCCCAAACTGAAATCCCAGGTGTGTCAAATGAGGTTTTTACCACATGGTACCTTGGTGAGGCCAGTGCTGAGCTTTACAACAAGAGGTGATGTTACCCAAGTGTTTTAGGATCAAATCAAGAAAAGATTTGTTTCCTTGAGGGGAGGGGAAAAAAAAAAAAAGAAAATAGCTCTTTTAGTTAGAGCAGCAAAAGAACCCTCTTTGGGCAGCAGTGGGATCTGAGATATATCAGAAGCAGAGGAAGAAAGAGAAGCCTTCTGCCTCATCTTGAGCACCACTGCATCTTGACTCTTGTGATGTGAGCCCACTGAATGCAGGCTGTGAGTTCAGCTTCTCAGCAGTGGGGCATTGCCAGGGATCCCCTGCACCCCACAGACTTGGGTACTTCTAGCAGTGGAAATCCTGACCTGCTAAACTCTGGCCTCTGTTTGTGTCACTGCTCTTCCCTTTTGAGCTGTCTGTGGAAACATAATCCAATGAATTTTTTATAGCATCTGATTACTGCTTGCACTGCTACCCTCCAAGAAAGCTGAATTAGCAGACTTACTCTGTACCTGCAGGGACACACCTATGAACCCTGTTGCTGGAGGTCTCCTTGTGCCTCAGCTAGGGCTCTGTTTGTAGCAGACTTCAATCAGCTCTCCAGGCCAAGGTGTGCTGTAAAGGGCACTGCTGTCAGGCACCCAGGGAGAAATCACACCTACCTGGGCTGGAGGGGTGATTCAGATCTCTCACCTTGAAGCTGAAGAGCCTCCAGAATGCAGCTCGGTTCTGTTTCCAAGTGGATGTGTGTGGGAGAGTGGCATGAGCACCTTACACTCAGCAGCTCCTCTCTGGTCCCTCTTCACAGCTGACTGAACACAAGCAGCTCTGCTTTAACAGCACCACTGATTCAGCCCACGCTCAACGAGGAGCTTGACTCAGGGGGTAAATGCAGGTCAGATTCATCACACAGCAGCTTTCCCTACCACTGAAGCCCTTCCACTACATTAGACATGGCACTGTGCTACATTCCTAGAACCTCAGCACAAAGCCTGGGCTCCCACCAGCCTCAGCAGCCCTTAGAACAGACTCCTGGCTCTGAGGTCCATCCCTGTGCCACCTCTGCTGCAGAAGTGGCCAGTGTAAAACATCTTGAACAGCAAGAGAGCAGCACAATTTTAAAGCTTATAGAATCCTCGAATGTTTATGGCTGGAAGGGAGCTCCAAAGGGCATCTAGTGCAGCCCCCCTGCAGGGAGCAGGGACACCCTCAACTAGACCAGGCTGCTCCTTCCCCTCCTTGACATATCTCAGTGTCTGCAGAGCTGTTTCTATTCCCCCTATGGCTGCTGCTGCTGTTGGACTCTAATTTTTTCCCTTCTTAAATATGTGATCACAGAGGTGCTACAAGTTGTTGATGAGTTTTGCCTTGGGCAGTGGTGGATCCATCTTGGAGGTGGCTGGCACTACCAACAGGACCCAGGGGAAGTTTCTAGCAGCTTCTCCCAGAAGCCACCCATGTAGCCACCCCCACTAGCTAAGCCTTGCCATGCAGAGCCAATGCAAACATCTAAACCAAGCCTGGCCTTTTAGTGGGCTCAGCAGAGAGTGGTTTCACCTGATGCTGGATCACTCCAGACACTGACATCACATCTGAGCTAATAACGTGTGCAGCTGACAGGGAAATTGGCAGGCTAGGAAATAAGGAAAAAAAACATTCCCTGTGCTGTGCAAGATGAATGGCTTAATGAGGTTGTCACCACAAGCACGATGTATTTTAATAACACTAAATAGAAAAGAATGCACGTGGAGCAAAATGTCAAGCTTGAGGATGGGAGAGTGTCTCAGGGACACGTTTGGTAGTCTGGGGTAGTTGCCTCGAGGTGGATGCTCAGAGGAGCTCCAGGAGAGCAAATGTCCTCCAGGCATCTGCAGATATCTTGGAGGTACAAGACAGGGCACCCAGCAGACGAGTGTCTGTGCTCTTGTGTGTAAAATACACAGTGTGAAATGTTATGGCCACAAGGGATGCTGGCATTTCAGGAAGAAATCAGAAACTGGAGAAAATGATAACTACACAAATGAGTAGAAACAACTAGGCAGTCTCATGTGGGAAGAATTAAATGTACAAGTTGAGCAGAGAGGATTGCTATGGACAGACATTTAAACACTGAACAGCTATTAGGTGGCCTGAGCTTTCTGACCTTTCCATAAAGCCATAATAAAATCTAATCACTGGGAAGTGGAGCTTGAGAAATGAAACTTCAGAAGAAGATGTAATTATGATGATTAACTCCTGCTATCATCTTTCTGCTGGGTGCTCCATCCTGCCATCGTGGGTTTGTGCCTCGAAAAACAAGGAAACGTTTCTGTCCAGCTACAATTTCAAACCTGACTTCAATGAATGAGAGAAAATCTCTGTGTTCTGATTGAACACAGACAAAGCAGCCAACAAAATAGTTTAATCTACCTCTGTATTAATTAAGCAACATTGGTCACAATGGCAGTAAGCAAAGCGTGAGTCTTTAAATACTGAAAAAAACTAAAAGCAAGGAGAAACTGAGAATTTCTTTCTTCTGAGAATTTCTTTGTAAGTATGACCCAGCTAGTAGGACATTTACACTTCTAGCAGAGCAACCATGACCAAAAATGTTGTGCTGATATAGTAGATAATCATTAATATTTTAACACGTTTGTCACTCTATCCAACTTATACTTTAGCATCTCCCTGGCTTGAAATGAAAGGTGTGGCACTAGTGATGTTCAGTGGTAGCAGTCAGGCTGCTGAAGGCAGTATGAGAACAGAACAGGCTGTGCTGGTGATGCCAGCAGGTGGGTGGGTTACCTGGCACCCAGTGCCCCTGTATCTGCTTCCAGTGGATTTCAGATCCACACAGAACCGAAATGCCTGGCTTTGAAATCTCCACCTCCACTGAGCACGTTCAGGGAGAGGCAGACAAATTGGTTGACTCTTCCTCTGGACAAATCCTACTCTCAGTGCTTTGCCTACTAACCTGATTTATAAGATGAAAATTGCTTGAGACAGCACCATGACATTTTCTCTGCAATTTCCCATAGAGACCAACAAGAGAATTTTTCAGATACAAGCACTTGAGTGTGATTGCTCCGTGTGTCATGGATCTGTTTTGATAGCCTGTATTATCCTCACAATAAAATGTGAGATTTGATCTAGGCAAATTCTTTCAGGTCTGTCCTTTAAAGCTGTAAATCATTATAAATGTATCTTGGTAAAGAAGGTTAAAGAGGAAGGAAACCTGCTGTGTGTGTGTGAGCATATGCACGTGCACACATGGGTGTGCACGGGATTGCAGAGGTCTTGTGTGTTATCCCTCCTGGGTAGGGATGTTAATTAATCACCAAAACTACTCACTGAAGGGGAGTTGAGTCTTTAGAACCTGAAATTTCTGATCAGGATGTGGTGTTCTCTGGAATATACCCTAGCTTTTAATATTCTTGACATTAATATTATTTAGCAGTTTATTTTGAAGTGCTATATTTGACATAATTTTAAAGTTTTTGTTATTAAATTTACTAATTTTTTTTAACAAGAACTAACTTTTCCTGCCTTTAAATACAGTAATAAAAATATTTAGACCAGAATTTTACAGTCCAAAGAGCTAGCACAGCATAGTCATTTCAGCATCTATATTTCTACTTTTAAGAAACCCTTTTTTTGATTGTTTGTTGGGTTTTTTTTTATATCATCTCTATTTAAAACCCCACTCATTTCAGAACAGATTAAGTAGAAAATCAAAGGCAAAACAGAACATGCTCTCGAATGAGGAAACACACAGGGTATGAAGTTAATGCCATACTAAAATAAAAACAATGAATCATCTGTAAGAAAGAAATACAAATAGTAGGACTTCTCTGTAATGGTAAAAAAAAAGATTTTGTTTTTCTTTTTGGTTTTTATATGTGTGTATATTTAAAACTCTCACTCTTTTAATATCCCTGAGAGAACTGAAGGTGCCTGGGAAAATAAATCATGTGAGAATTTCAGTACTGGCTGCTGCAGAGCCCAGAGGAGGTTTGGATAATACTCTGGAAAAGTGAAGTGTTGTGGAAAATATTACAGTGTTGTGGAAGAAGTAATAGTTTATTAAACATAAGGGCTGCAAAAATGAAATGATGTGTGGTCTGGCAAATGTTTTCTTTTTAAAGTTATGCATCCTGCTCATCCAAAAATATGCTGGAAGAACCCAGAGCTAGTTGAGGAGCAGCAGCTGCCCAGCACAGCAGTCAGAGGAGTGGATGGAGAGCTGCCCTTGGACTTCTCTGATGCACATACAGAAGGGTGGGGTTTTCTGCAAGTAGAATAATAGTGATAATGAAACCATTTTCAAAGAAATACTCTATGTCTGCTGGGATTTGAGAAGCAATTACCAGTTTTTAGCACTCAAAAAAAATAAAGTGCAGAAGTTATGTTCTTAAATTGCACATGGTCACAACAGCAGTGCTTTGTGTTCCCAGCTGGAATGCTGTGCCCAGTGCTGGGCACCCCAGTTCCAGAGGGACAGAGCTACTGGAGAGATTCAGGGCACCAAGATGCTGAAGGGAGTGGAGCAGATTTAATAAAAACATTCTAAAAAATAATAAAAAAGTCATCTAGTCAGGTGCACACTGTAGTTACAGTTCAGAAGTGAAGACTTAGTGAAGTATTTGCCAAGTTTTGTGATGGCTGCTGTCTGCTGCTGCCACCAGTGCAGGCCTGGCACTGCAGAACAGTGTAAACCAGCACAGCAATCCTCTGTTGTGTGGGGAAAAGAATTTCCTCCTTAGGAAGACAAAGAAAGAATTCAGCAAGTCCCTTCTAGACTCACTTGACCTTTGCATCGCTGAATAATTGATGAAGACGGTCGAGCAAAATAATGTCCAGCTGAAGCTTCAAAAGTGAGGACAAAATGGCCAAGTTTCCTTTAAGTATCAGCTTCTTTTTGATTAAGCAACACTTCAAGAACATCAGTGGGGTTCCAGAGGGTTCACTGGCCCTTGTTGTGAGCCACAGTGCCTTGGGGGCTTTGCAGGTGGTTCTGGATCCAGTCATTGGCCACATTCAGTGGGAAGATGCTGTGCCCCCCCCAGCAGTGCCATTGGTGTGGCACCTGGGCACCACCTCACCACACACCTAAGGCTGAAGTGCATGACACGACAGAAAACTTTCTTCTGCCCTTTAGTTGACAGACATTTCAAAGCAAACATAACAAAACATTCGAGATGCTGCAATCAACAGTTTTGTCATCACTGGTCTTTACAGCAATGGACTTCAGGACACAGGGAGAGGCATTTTTTCACCAAATCATCACATTTCAGGCAAGGAAAAAGAGTGACTATGCCATGTTTTCCCCACTCACCAGGGCACTGTGGCCAGTGAGTTCACTTACACACACTGTGAGAATTCAAACAGAGTTTCAGGCCCAGCTTGAGGATGAAATTATTATTATTTTTTTGGTTCCTTTAAATAACATTTTGATTTCAGTGCATTAGAAAGACACATTATTGTGGCAAATTGTTAGTGTCCTTCATTTGTCTGTTTTTCAGGTAGTTATGCTGCATCAGGGTATTACACTGAGCTATTCTTTATGATTCACTCTTTCCTGCACTGCTTTATTGCTGCAAACTGACATGTTTTATGGACAGTAATTAGCTAGATTTCATACGATTTAATTTTTTATATGCATTTCAAGCCTTTCTTTCCATTCTCTGTATGGCAAAACTGCAAACATCTTTCATTTTCTACTGGTTTTACATCTAGTGAAAACACGGAGCAATAAGGCTATTGTTATAAAATTAATGAAAAGAGATTCCTCCTGTAGATAGCACTGAAGTGGAAAAAATTAACATAAAACTCTCATGAAAAAGAATGATTTTTGCTGCATCTATTTTGCAGCAGCCACAACTGTAAGAGCACTTCAGAGCAGCAGCCCAGAGGTTCCTGCCTCATTTCGGACGCTCTGCAGAGCAGGGCTTGCTGCCAAGGGGAAGGGGCTCCTGAGATGCAGAGGTGCCACCCACTGGGGCCAGGGGGCAGGGATGCACACTGGAGTTCAGCTGCCTCTCTGCTGGAACATGCAGTGGTAGGTTGTCAGTGTGTACACTGCTCTGCCACAGCAGCAGGAATACAGCACACGTGGGTAATGTGGGACAGGGGGGAGGCAGGGAGAGCAGAGATGAAGGGTGAAGTGTTCTGAGGTGGGGTTACATCCAGTACCAAACAGAAAATGTTTCACAGAGTGTCAGGGGTTGGGAGGGAGCTAGAAGATCATCTAGTGCAACCCCCCTGCCAGAGCAGGGGCACCTAGACCAAGTCACCCAGGAACAGATCCAGGGGGGGCTGGAATGTCTCCAGAGCAGGAGACTCCACAACCTCCCTGGGCAGCCCCTGCCAGGCTCTGCCACCCTCACTGGCAACAAGTTTCTCCTTGTGTTTTTCCTTCCAACTGACTCCCATTGCCTCTTGTCCTGTCCCTGGATGGCACTGAGCAGAGTCTGGCTCCATCCTCCCTACACTGCCCTGAACATCTTGACAGACACTGCTGAGCTCCCCCCTCAGTCTCCTCTCCTCCAGGCTAGAGTTTCCCTGTCTGGGACAGTGACAGCAAGCACTGGCCCATCAAGTACCTCTGCTCTTTGGTGGAAATATGAAATTTACTTTATTAATCTTCAGTGTTACATCCTCAGTTCCTGTTGTCTCCAAAGAGAGTGAGTAGCTGCTGTGGGGAGTTTTTAGGAGTGCAGGGGTAAGCTATGAAAATGAGAAGAGATTTAAGGGCAGCCTAGGACTGTTTGTGCAGTGAGAATTTCTGCTCATGCCAAACAGAAATTTTTGCCTATGTGAGGCCATCAGGATTTGTCTTGGTGATTTACAGAAAGGATTAAGTGATGGAGATCAGAATCCACTGCCATTTACAGAGCAGTAAATTCAGAGTAGCTTTATTCACTGGCACTACTGGAGCTGCTCTGGATTTACACCAACTTCAGTGAGAGCCTGGAAGAGTCCCCTGAGAATTTAAACTTCATGCTTGAATGTGCAGGAGTGAGAACTGGCTGAGTTCTGTGGAGCTTGGCACAGACAGTTGTGTCCAAAGAGCTTTTTGCTGCCATTCTCATTGTGCTTCTTGCACTATTGAATTCTTCTCCTCTTCCAAATGCATCTGCAAAAAGACTTGCAACTACAAATGGACCATGAATTATTTATTGTTCCTGAGCTTACTCTCAGGGTAAGATCTGAGGGTCCATGGTTATTAATTCTGCATGTCCCACGGATGGCTTAGAAGACCCAGCAGGGCTCTTCAAATGTCAATTTGTTCATTTCTTGAGTCTGCTTTAGCAAATGAAGAAGCAGCTGTGAACTGTCAAACTAGGAATATGGACATTTTTTAGACAGTGCTATTTGTGCCTTAGAAATGATTAACCTGCACTGGATGTTTGATTTATATCATTTTGTTAGCTGCTGGCCATATGACCACCCCTGCATGCTGAATTTACATGTGTATTGATGTGTTTTTGATAGGCAAGGCACCTAGTCAGATAGATAATTTAGTCTAAAGAACTAACAGCACCCATAAGATTTCTTCCTGAATTTCACTGAGCACTTATGCTCTTTAGGCAACACTATAAATACTTGCCTGACCTGTTCTTAGCCATTAGGAGAAAGTGAGTTTTCCTGAAGGAATTTATTAATGGACAGAAGAGCTAGAAAACAGTTGAGATTTCTTCCTACAAAGTCAGTAAAATTAGGGATGGGTTGTTGGGGGCAGGGGAGAACTCAAAGAAGCATCTCCTTTTTTGTTCCATTGTGGCTCAGCTGCTGACTGGGTTTCCCTAACCAGCTCTTCTTCAATTTCCAGCTTGCATGATACAGTGGTGAAAGTTTGCTTTTATTTTTAATAAATATTTTCTTTGAGGAAAATTACTCTTGGCTCAAGTTACAGTCCTTTGCATTCTGCAGCAGCAATTAAGTAATGAAATTAAACCCTGTAAGTTTCATAATGTTTCCATTATCAAGCTTCTAGCAGCTCCACTTCTTTAAAAACTGGTGTGATAAAAATACCTTAGAAATTCTTTGAAATCAGATCTCTGACAAGTATCTAATCTTCATCTTTAGGATAGTGGGAAGAACAGAGGTTATGTAAAATCCAGGTATTCCTTCCAAACCAGAAAGCACTCTGGTTTCCCAGCTACCTAAATTAGCTTAGCAAGGTTTTAGTATTGGTGTACTTGAAGCAGTGCAGGTATTTATGTGCTTTGGTGCCATCCACTTTGGTTTTGATCACTTGAAGAAGATCCACGTGCATTTTTGCTCATTTCATCCCATCTACCCTGTGGTCTTCACCCTCTCATTCCACTCCAGATGTGAACAGAGTCTCTGCACAGCACAGCTCCTCTTCTTTGGGTTTGGCTTTTGTAGAGCAGCAGCACTTTTGGCTTTGGCACCAACACTGGGGTAATTACCATGTGCTCTCAGTTTGCTCCTGGGTCGAAGACCCCCACCTTAGATCAAAAACCAGCTCAGTTGACTGCAAGAGCATTTCCCAGCAAATGGAAATGATGCAAATCTGGCAACTTTTCAGTGTGAAATGAGTCATCAAAACACGCTGAGCATCAGCATCTTCACCCTTCCTTCCCCCAGCTCTTAATCCAATAATGGCTAAGCGTGGAATAAAGCTTCAGCTTCACTGTGTATACAAAATACATAGGGGTACAAAGATAAACACTTGATTGCAAGGCAGGCTTATAATGAAAAAGCATATAATTTGAATCAGATTGGTCTGAAATTAAAATTGCTGCAAACTATTTGCCAGGGATCTGAAGTGTGGAGAGTAAATTATCTATTTTCCTGATTTTTTTTTCATCTTTCCTCTCCTACCCCTCCCTTGCCTCAGTGTAAGAGTTCTGCATTCTCACTTGTTTATTTGCTTTCTGATAAAAAAAAAAATGGAATAAATCCCCTGCTACTCATACTTCAAATGAAAAGCAAAATTTAAAAAATAAAATGCTGTTGATGTTTCCCTAAAAAGCTCAGTGATGAAATATCATCTGCCCTAGGGACAGAAGTCAGAAGTGTCTCTGTAACTGCAAAGTGGTATTTAGAGCAGTATATGGAATCATTATGTGCCAAAGGGAAGGGTGCAGAAAGCTGTGGGGCTCAGAAAGAGAAATCAGGTAAGTGAAGGGGCTGCAGGAAGGCTGCAGAGGGGCTGTTGCCAAGGGCCTGCAGTGAAAGGACGAGGGGGAATGGGTTGAAATGAGAGCAGAGGAGATTGAGACTGGATCTCAGGAAGAAGTTGTTTCCCTTGAAGGTGGTGGCTCAGTGGCACAGGCTCCCCAGGGAGGTGGTTGAGGCCCCATCCCTGGAGCTATTGCAGGGGAGGTTGGCCAAGGCTCTGAGCAGCCTGGGCTAGTTGAGGGTGTCCCTGCTCCCTGCAGGGGGCTGCACTAGATGCCCTTTGGAGCTCCCTTCCAGCCCTAAACACTCTAGGATTCTATGTTTCTACCCAGTGAGTACCATATGAGCTGGCAGCACTGTCTGAAAGGAAGGCTCAGTTGTGGAGTCTTTGGCATGGGGATTATATATATATATATTTAATATTTGCCTTTTTATACTTGCTCAGCATAATAATACAATTTCCTAAAACTCAGTAATGACTGGGGAAAGCAGAAAAAAAGCACTGCAGTATAATTATAACTCTCCTTTAGAGCACACTCATCGCTCAAGCGTGAGGAAGCTTGTTGCCAGTGAGGGTGGCAGAGCCTGGCAGGGGCTGCCCAGGAAGGTTGTGGAGTCTCCTGCTCAGGAGACATTCCAGCCCCCCCTGGATCTGTTCCTGGGTGACTTGGTCTAGGTGTCCCTGCTCTGGCAGGGGGGGTGCACTAGATGAGCTTCTAGCTCCCTCCCAACCCCTCACACTCAGTGACTCTGTGAAGATGGGGTCTGCTGCTGGCCCATCGCTGAGTCACAGGGTGCTGTGGCTGTGGCTCAGAGGGGAGAAGCTGTGTATGTGCATTAGCATGGTGCCAATCTCAGCCTGCTGCCCTTGCCCCCTGTCTCTCAGCTAGGTCTTCAGATGGTGCAGCTGGCCTGCTGCCACCAAAGCCAACAGAGCAGTGCCAGGGAGCAGAGCATGGGGGTTGGTCTTGAATTTTTAATGCGTGTAACTGGTTTAGTCTATGAAACAGGAGCTGATGAGCATCTGAATGTAGAAGCTGAGCATGTCAGAAGATGCAGGAGCTCACCAAGTGTGTCTGTACAATTGTTAAAGAAGAGAGAGGACTGTTAAATTTTTCTCATCTCCTCTTGTCTTCCCTCTTTCCCGGTCTATAAACTTCATTCCCTTTCTCTGGCATATCTGAGTTTACAGACATTTTGCTTTGTTTTTGTTTGGTTTGGGTTCTTTGCTTTGTTTTAAAATTATTATTATTACTTATTTATATCTCTGTGCTTTGTTTTGAAATTGCATACATATTTTTAAGTGTTTATCTCCTTGCAAGGCAGAGTTTTCCCTCCGAGCACACTGGCATTTTCTCCTGCTATGGCTCACACCCGGGGAAGGAGCTATAAAAGCTGCTACTGTTAATTCATATCTGAGGGAGGAACAAAGGGAGCTTTCTGCACACTGTGCACCTGGAATGTGAAGTGAGGAGGGTGACTTCTGCAGCCTGCTTCTGCCAGGTGGCAGCCCCTTGCTGCAGCACAACACCAAGAAAGGAAAAAACAACAGCAACAAAGGGAAAATAAGGTTTGGGTTCATTCTATTTTAAGGCCCTGACCTGGGTATATGTTAATTGCATGCTTCATTCTGAGCTTCCAAACCCATCCTGCTCTGAATTGCACTGAGACAGCAGTGCCACACTGATTGTGTGTTTACACACTTTACACACTAATGGCAAAGGTTCTGTCCAGTTTGTGTTCCCCACGATGCAAGATGCAGGCTGTGCTTTCCACAGACAGACAAGGACAAGCTCCCTCAGTGGCTTTAGATGAAACAAAAAGATATTAAACATGCGTTTGTGTTTGTGCCAAAGCTCAACACAACAGTTGCTTGTTTCCTCTAACAATAGTCGACAGTCATCTTTTTGTCCAAGGGCTTTGTAATATCATGGAGCTATCACTTAGAGCAGCTGAGGTCAAACGCAGACACCAGTCACCCTTGCTTACCCCCAAATATTGCCACAGTAAAATCAATTTACCCAGGTTTTGTCTGCCCTTACAGAAGTGTTGTAGACTTGAGCTGGTAGTTTTTCACTAGGGTGTTTGAAATAGAATCTAGCTCACATTTCTGTGGAACTGAAAAGAGCTTGCATGCCAAAAAAATAAAAGCAAGAGGCCAGAAAAACTCGCTATGTGGTTTCAGAAAGCATGGTTGAGATCTGGCAGATACGAGCTCTAAGAACAGTTCTGGAACATCCAGCAAAAGACTTTTACTTCAGCTCCGAGGAGACTGATGACTACAGAAAAACCAGAAAGTGTTGGAATAAATACAACTTCAGGATTGGTTCTCCAACAGTTTTCTGGAAGCAAAGTCAGAGAAACTTCTGAATTCCCAGGCTTACCATTTAATGTTGTGTTTAAAAAGCTGTGCCAGTGAGTTTTATGTCTTCATGATCTAACTGTTGCTTTTTAATATTCTAAATCCCCTTTCAGGCAATACGACTCTCCCAGTAATTCAAATGGAAGTAAAATTTGCCTAAAACTGAATACATTTCATCGGTATCTTGAGCTGTATTTCCTCCAAACCATCAGATAAATATCATCTTTCTCTGTTTATTTCTGTACTTGAATATCTGGAGTTGCTTAGATCTGCCACCAAGGCTGGGCTCTGATTGCCTTTGAAAGATGGATGAAGGCTTTCCTCATTGTCTTCACTAGACAGACACACAGATGTGTTATGTGGTATTTGAACAGCCTTTTTTGCCCTTCTGGACACAGAAAGCCCACCTGCTCTTCGGGGACCCTCCTGGTTTTCAGAGGCTCTAATGTGCACCTGTGCTGATCTATTCCCTGGGGGATAACCAGGTGGCCGGGAGAAGATCAAGTACCATGTGCTCTGCCTGGATCTATTCATGAGCATCTTTGTGTCCACCAGGCCAGTGAGCATGGGCCTTATGTACACACAGTGCCCTCATCAGCCTGGGAAAGCTTTTGTTAGGAAGATTTGTCTGTCTTCGTGTCCTTTCATACAGCAGACACAATGTCAAGAGTGTGAAATTCCATCTTCAATCTTTAGAAAGCAACATGTGGTTTGTACCATGGAGATTGATAAAATTCCCTTTACAAGCAGCATCCTCTCCCCCTCCTCCTTTCCATCTACCTCAGCCCTGTTGAAAGTGTCAGCCTTCAAGTTTAGCTGCTAGGTTTCGTATTTTCACTATGCTCTGGTCAAGTCTGATCAGATGTGATGTTCCAATCCTTCTGGATTCATATATTGTATTTATTTTCCTATTTTCTTTGTCTCACTAGATATAAAAATGTACCAGTGAACTCATCACCTGACTTATTTAAAACCTCCTCCCATCTACTTCCCTCCTAACCAAACACTGCCTGTTTTCACCACTTAAAATGACTTCCTAATTTTAGCAACTTAGCTCTTGCATTTTGTTCACTTCTTTAGGACATGCTTCAGATGCCACAGTCACAGTGTTCTGTGAATCTGTTTTCATGTAATTACAGTTGCTGTCTTCTCATTATTACCATTTGGATTTTCTATGCCCTGAACACTTCTGTTTATCCCTTACATCCACCCTGCTTCCTTTTACATGCATTTGTCTCTTCAACATCCATATTTCAGGCACTGTCCCTGCAAAGATTTTGCCTCAAGCAAAAAAGCTTGAGCCATGATCATAAGAAGCCTAAATGTGTTCATGGTCCTGCTGTCATTATTTTGACTTCACCATCCCTTCCCACTCCACCCTTATCCAGCTGTTGTCCAAAACGTCAGGCAACAAAAGCAGATTACAAAACAATAAACATTATTTATGCCTATTAATCCAGTACTTCCCCTGCTAAAAGTCCATGCAGCTGTAGCATGGAAACCTGTTTCTACAACTGCCAGACTTAATAAATCACACATTTGCAAGCCAGTGACCACATTTACAACCATCACATAATTTAATCACTCAAAGATAAGGACATATTCTGATCTTGAAAAAGAACCAAAACATTTTGGAAGCTCTTTATAGAGAAAAATGGATTTCGGTTTTGGATCTTTGTTTTAAAGCCAGCATGACTGTCTTTAATTTTAGGTCTAGTCGGGATGGTGGAAGCCAGCATCAGATTGACTACAGCTTTATTACCTGTAGTTGGAAAATATTGATATTTGTATTAACAGTTTTCTCAGCAAATAATGCATTTTAATGTTAAAATGATTTACTCTTTGAGGTGGAAATGCTCAAAGGAAAAAAGAGAAAAGCTCAATCCACTAACACAACAGTAGGCAGGCTAAAACAGACTGGCACAAAATTAGAGTATGAAAGTAATAATTGCTTGACCTTCAGGTTAAAGAGTAAAGAACAAGAGATCAGTTCCACTTATATGCTGTAAAGCCTCAAAAGCTTCCAATTGAATCTGAAGATTCATAGGTTACTTTAAAAAAAATCAAATTTAGTTTGTAAGACTTATTAGCTTGGAAAGTGAGGGGTAATAAATAAAGCCACGCAGTAGACCAGAGGGGAGCTGGGACTGAGTCCATTTCCCTGGACACACACTGGTCAGAGGTGCTATTAAACAGACCTTTTGTGAGTATTAAGACAGAGGAAAAGGTGAGCACCTCCAGAGCCAAGCAGACAGGTTTTCATTTTTACTGCTGAACATAACTTTATGTCATTTACAGATATTAGTGATAGATGGGAGATTTTAGTGGAGATTTATCCCACCAATAACATGGACAACTTGTAGTCTTTCCCTCCTTCACCTTGGCAATCTAAGAAGAATCATGACAACCATGCATTTGTGCACTCAATTCCCCTTAAAAAGCAGGGAGCTCCAACGACTGAGGAGGAAGAAGGAAGGAAGGAAAATCAATATTGAACATTCTTGAAATGAAGACCTTTTCCCTTTTCCCCTTGCCTCCCAAACCCCTCTTCAATGGCTGCTTCCCTCACAGATGCCAAGGCAGAAACCTCTGGTGGTGTGACAGTCATTTCCACAGAGAAAGTTATCTCCACTGATTTAAGGCATGATATTCTTAACTCCAAACTCTGGAAACAATTAACAGTCCTTGCATTTCATCCCACAGAAGAACTGAGGATTGAGAGTAACTTCAATGGAAGAAGGACCTACTAAATTATACTTCTGGTCTATGTATCTCTGGCAAGAAATTCCAGAACACTTCCAATGCTCCAGTGGGCTGCTCAGCACCAATTCTGCTAGCTAGGGCACACAACCACGTGGCTACTCATCAAATTAGGAAACACCAGTCTGGATCCAGGCTGAAAAAGGTTTCTCTAGACCTTGCCAAAGCTCCAGACACACTGTGTCCTCTTCTCTTCTGCATGACAGAGCCTGTGTGGCTCCAGCCCTCAGGAGTGTCCTCAGGCTGTGCTGTGAAGGTGGTCTCTGACTGCTGCAGACATGGGGCAGAGTGGTAGGGAACTCTCCAGACAGTGATGCTCAGTTAGGAGACATCATCCATTTTTCCTAGGAAGCCTTCAAGTTAGGAAAAACAGTTACTGAGCTCATTCACAACTCAGCTTCAGGGTGTATAAAGGAAAGAGGGCTAGAGGGGTGGCTTTTATGGTGGGAGAAGGAAATATAGGTGCTAAAGTAGGTGGCTTTCATCTGGGTAAGAGGAGAGCTTTGTAGCATTTTTGTTTGAATGCTGGAGAAAGGGAAAAGTGCAGAGTGCTTTTTATTTTTCATTTTTCTTTTTACCTGTTTTTTTTTTTTCAGGTTTTGTTCCAGTAAACAGAAGAAAGAAGCTGTATCAAAATAAGAAAGCATTCAAGCTAACATCAGACTGCACAAGAAGAAAGCCAATGCTATTTCCTATTTGTGAGCACAGAGCTCACGCAGTGCCATTATACATCTTTCTGGATCAAAGATAGATGCTTTGTCATGCAATACATTATTAAGAGCCTGGCTCTGTTGGTAGTGTTCTCTCAGGATGGGAAGATTGAGACAGTTTTCAAAGGCATCATAGCTGGGTGAAGTAAAGTTGAATTTGCTTTCACTTGAATGGGATGCTCGAGTGAGACTTGTGAAGAGCTGCACTGGAACACTGCAGAAAGAATGCAAGAGAAAACAAACATTCCTCCTCTGCTTCTTAATATATCAGCTCTAGGTTTGCATTTTAATTGCAGTGTCAGTTTCCAGCTGCATGTTTCTACACCTCTTTTCCATCTAATGCATGGGATTTGCCTCACTTTGCTTTTATGTGTCCAGACAAACAGACAAAACCTGTTTTCTGTTGCTCTGTGCTCCGAGGAGGGATTTGGGCACTGCACTCTCCTGTATCAAATAACACACCAGAAAAAGGAAATCTGTGGGAATAGGTTGATATGTGAAGTGCATATTCACAAATGAGACTGAAATGTTAACCTCAGGGAGCCAAGTTTCAATAAATGTTATTTATGGAGGTGGCCTCATGACAGATCTGAATAGTCCCTTAGAAGAATGTTAGTGTTGTGCTTATGTTGGTGGCCAGAGACAAGCCCAGGTTCTGTGGCCCTAGAAATCTGAATAACTTCTCTCATTCTTAGTCCCTATCACCCACTTTCTTTTTTGCCACCTGCCTCAGCCTAATACACCTGCCCTTCCTTTTTGTTTTTATTTTTTTTCCCATTTTGAGCTGGTTTCCAGCTGCCCATCCTTCTGTTAAATACTTCTGCTCCTGGTGTATCCTCAGTTGTTTTTTTCTCCTTGCCTCACACCTTCCTTTTTCTTTGTTCTTAACTATGTATTTCTCAGCTTCTGCATTTAATCAAGTTACCCCCTTCCTCCAGTGAGCTTCTGATAAGCACAAGAGACAGCTCTCACTCCTGGTCCCACCATGCAGCCTCACAGCACTGGCAGTGGCTGCTGCCAGGTCACAAAGTTGAGCTGCCAGGAAGGTGCTTAGCCCTGGGACACTGAAGAGCTCTGTGAGGTTTCATGTAGCCCAGCTGCATCAGCATTCCTGTTGGAATAATCAGAGATATCCCAGGCCCATCTCCATGACCTGTTTTTAAGTCGTTTCCCCACAGCCTGGAATTGCAACAGATTTCAATGCAACAGAGATAAGAACATATCTAATATGGGGAAAAAAAATTAATTTGCTTCATATTTCATTCTCGTGAAAGGGGAAGTTTCATTACATGACACTTCCACAGTAAATTCAACTGAAGTAGAGTTCAACTACTGTTTTTGCCAAATATCTGAATAAGTGAAAATAAAATCTCCACACGTGATCTCTACCATCTCCCCTGCATGGTGTGCAACAAAAGGGAGGCTGTGCAGTGCTGTGTATGCAGTGGGGACAGATCAGCCTAGGAGCTGGTGACAGAAGCATGTTTCTCTGCCTGGATTTACACTCCTTCCTTCCTGATGTCACGAGTGCTGAAGAACAAAAAGCTTTAGCTCAGCTCTGAATAGTTTCTGTGTGAACTTTCTGCAGGGTAGAAACAGGACACTGCGGGTGAGATTTATTTGACCAAATGCAGGTATTTATGACTGAGCTGCTCGAAGTATTTCCTTTATGATAAGTGAGAAATATTATCACTTCTAGAGTGTGACTCACTTCATCCTGATGTAGATATCAATATCAGAGTCTAAAACTGTGTCTATTTTTAAGCTGACTTTAAAGGAAGTTTGTAGGGACTAGTTCAGACACCTAAAGTGTAAAAAGATAGACCCCTCAGCTGCAGCTCAGCTAGGGATTTTCACACACCAGGAATGTTTTCACCATCAGGGTGCTGACTTTCTACATCTCTGTTGTGTCAGCCTTCAGGTGAGGAAATGATTATCCTAAGGTGGGTGGGTTTGATGGATTTCCTTGCAACAAACCCAAACCATACAGCAATGCAGCTTTAGCTCAGGAGGAGGCTGCCAGGTGAGAGGGGGGTGAATGAAGGGTGGTGGCTCAGTGGCACAGGCTCCCCAGGGAGGTGGTTGAGGCCCCATCCCTGGAGCTATTGCAGGGGAGGTTGGCCAAGGCTCTGAGCAGCCTGGGCTAGTTGAGGGTGTCCCTGCTCCCTGCAGGGGGGCTGCACTAGATGCCCTTTGGAGCTCCCTTCCAGCCCTAAACACTCTAGGATTCTAGGATTCTATGAATGCCAGAAGTGATGGTGAAGAAACATCCCCAGACACCTGGCTCACCTGTTGCTGCAGCCTTGCAGGGACCTACTTGCTCCTTAGGAGGACAAAATGAGGCAGAATTGTTTCATGCTGTTAGGATCCTTGGTGAAGAACAGCTACTAACAGTGGAGATCATCCCAAAAACCTCCAGCTGAACCTTTTGAGCTCTTAGTGACTCAGCTGACAGGCAAATCCCCAGCCAGAAATGTGAGTTTTGAAGGACAGGGCAGCCCCTGATCCCATGCTATCTCACAATACTGCCTTGACCAAAGCATACCCCTTGAACTGATTTGCCAAGGGTACCACCAACAGACAAAATGTGTGGCTATGTCAAAACTGGAATAATTTCTATGCACTGACAAAGCAATGTCATGTAGAAGTGATAACATTTTACAGCATAAAATACACTTGATACTGTACAAACGAAATAAGCCACCTTTTTTAGGTTATAAAGACAATCTAAATGTCAGTCAGAAGTTTTCACCCACCATTAAAAAGGCACTTCAAATATTAAACCTTCTATTTTTATGTGATGCCTGCATGCAGCCAAACTATAGCAACAAAACCAGATGTGATATTGTCCCTTCATATGATATGTCCATTTGTCTTTGAATACACAGCTTTTCTTTCTGACAGGAGTCAATGGAGAGTATAGTCCTGAGTCTGTTTTGGCTCCTGCTAAAGGTTATAGTACAGTCACTCCAAGATAGTGTGCTCATGCAAGACATATGACTTCTACATGTGCTTGAAAGGCTGAATATCCATTATCTCCCAGAAAGCTGATCCACAGCCATAATTCTACTGAAATCCACACACTACACTTGAAATTTATGCTAGCAGAGGATTTTTATTCTGCACTGCACCCCTTTTCTGCCTAAAATGATCATATGCAAACTTCCTTCAACTTGTTTTTTAAGGTAGGAATGCACAAGACAGAGAAGAATGGTGTTTGTACGGCCTGGGTCTGTAATTTAGGGTCTAAAATTGATTATGGAGTCCAATGAAATACACACAATACAGTCGGGGATGTATCAAAGAGGGGAGACTGTCAAAAGAGATGAGAGAGAGAGAGAAGTCATTTAGTCACATCATCTGCTGCAGCTGGATGGCAACAAAGCTGGCAAAAGAGGTGGTGAAAAGAAAAATCTATATAGGATAGAATATGAATTTATGGTTCCTTACCTCACAGCTTAAAGTACAGCCCCACAGCTACTGCTTCGGGGGATTGAAGGAAGAGAACTAGCTGTGGTACCTATGGAACACTGCCTGCCTGTTTGGAGCAGCCAGCTGGAATTGGCTAAAACGCAGAGTGTCACATCAAATCTCCCACAGATGAGAGGTTTGCTTGCTTTCCAGTAGAGATAACAATCCTGATGAGCCAGCACAACTCAGGCTGCAGCAATAGGGAAGGCTCGGGCTATGAACTGACTGAACAACAGGATGAGCCAACCTCGAGGTGCACCACACCTCTGCAGGGCCATGGGTTTACCCACTCACAGACTGCTGCTTCACAAAACAACACACACAGCACGACCTCCTTCTTTTCTTCTGTTGTGCACCCAATTCCTAGCCTGGTGCTACCAGTTTCCAGAGAATATGGTGTGCTGGCACCACGACAGGGGTTTTTTTTTCCCCCTACAGCCTTGGGGAGCCTGAACATTCCTTTTTTTTTTTTTTTTTTTGAAACAGCTCACTGGAGTGCAAGCAAAATCCTCCACAGATGGAGGACAAGCTTGAGAAACAGCAGTACAAGAGGTAATATTTTATAAAGAAAATGATGAATGGTTCCAAGAAAGGCATTAGGAAGCAGGAATCATCTCAGGGGTACGTGGAACACCAGTGTGATGGAATGGCAAAGGGGCTGTCGTGGCCAGGGCTTTGATAATGAAGGGAAAGCTGGGAAGCTCATTTGTGACAATGTAAAAAAAGAAAAAAAAGACAGAGCGTGTTGATAATGAGCCTTGAATATTCTTTCTTTTCTTTTTTTCCCCCTGTTTTGTCACCTTTGGACTGCTTGGCATGCACCCAAATGAGAAGAGTGACAGTCGCTTCTCTGTAATAATCACTCTCAGAAACTCAAGAAGCTCTCCCTTTTCAGCTCTGTCAACAGGGAATCATTAACACTGGGGAAAAAATAAATATATATGCTTAATTGTTTTTACTGAAATAAACACTCTGGGTACCCCCTGCCATTTAATGAACATGCAGTGGGTTAACTGCAAGGGCTGCTGCCACTGCCATCTTTGATTACTTGCTAGTGGCAGATGAAAGCTTGAAACACACGTATTTTTTTGACAGTAAATATGATTTCACTTTTTTGGCTTCCACACCAACCCACCCTTTTCAAAGTAGGGCAGACTAGCAAAGGCTGTCAAAATAAGGCTAGCAAGTAAGTGGAGTAGCAGCTCTCTACAGAGTTTGATTATTCTTCTGTGAAAGAGTCTGTAAACAAAACCTTTGGGCTTTTGTCTACTAAAAAGTGCTTAGAAATTCTCCCAGGCTGGCATTTTCATACGTGGGAATGTGACTGCAGGATGATTCAAGAGCACTCAACGCTCTTCAAAGGAAGGTATTTTCTTTCTGCAACTACATGTGATCTCAGAAGCCAAAATGCAGGCAAAAGACCACTTTTCATTTAAAAGAAATCCTCTGTGTGCAAGGATCCTCTGTGCTCTCCGAAAAACACCTTTCCTTTGCCTTGACTCCATACACCAAGATAATAACAGAGGGAAAATTATTTCTGAGCATGAAAAGGTTTTAATATCAATTTTGAGTTTGGAAGTGACATTTAATTGAAAACATATATTCAGTTTTTATTTTTCACCTCCTACTTTGTGCTGGAGGTGAGAAGCCAAGTGGTCTGAGGCATGATGTCCCTTCACTACCAGTCATTTCTTTGAGATGGCTGGAGCCCTTGGAGAGAGCTAAGTGCATTACAGGCCACTAAGACTTCTCTTCCTGGGAAAATCTTCTAAAATCTGTCTCCACATGGCTGAGGAGTGAATATTGCTCCTACAAGTTTTTTAGATAGGTTTTAGCTTGAGGTTGGAAAAGTTATTTCCTGTGTGATTTCAGTTTCCATCCCATATCAGAGATCTGCTGATCACTTTACCTCTGACACTAATGGCTATCTTTAATCACCTTTTTTGTCTTTATTTATTAGGCAGTGAAGTGCTAGATATACAACGACAGAAAGGAAGGCATAATGAAACCTTTAACAAGAATTTACATTTGATTTGTAGGAGAGACCAGACTTTATGACCTGGTTAGCTCTTCAGTTCAGGGACCTGCTGAAAATGAGGGCTGACTGCATCATTCTAGTGTTAGTCATCAATCTTTATGCACATCACTACTGTTACACCCACCTAGTAGGGACAGCTTCAAGTGTCTCTCATAAAAATGTAAATATCAGCCAAACAATTTTTACAGACTACAAATGCTGGTGACAATGAGCCCCCTCCCTGCCTCAGCTGTTTCTCCCAAGCTTTCCTGTGCTGCCAGGCTGCTGCTGGCTTCATCCAGGAGTAACTCTGAAGGGAGACATCAGTATCAGCAGACATTTGCATCATGCAGGAAGGACTATGGCAGTGTGTTGCTAATGGCCACAGCCACACCTCAGTTTCAGCTGTCTTGCCACCTACTACAAATGACTTCAACTAAATTGATTGGGCAGCAAGTGGCTGTATGGTTCACCCCCCTTCCCAGGCCTACCTGTTCCCCTTCACTGGAAAAGAGTGACTTCTAGGGTGAAACAGCACAAAGACACACCTACTGTGAGAAAGCTCCTGGAAAGTGAAGATTAATATATTGGAAAGTGAAGTTTAATATCTTAATATCTCTTGGATTTTGCTGGAAGGATCAGTTTTTTTCCTTTGAGATTTTTCCACATAATGTCCTCAGTCTTATTTAATTGCAGCAGAACATGCCATGGACCTGAGTCCTGTTGGTAGCTGAGCCTCCTTTGCATCATGCAGATGTTTTAGCCAGATGTTTAGAAACGGATTCCTTACTCTCTTATTCTGTATCTGCTTTCTGTTCTTTAGCCATAACAGAATGAGGAGTTACAAGGAGAGATGTTTTACATTTCCAGTTTCCAGCTGCAAAGCTCAGGCTACTGAGCTGCTTGCTAACTGTAAGATGGTGCAACCTTTGTCTTAACTGGGTAAACAGGGTGCTTGGAGTGTCACACAGCACAGGGCTAATTAAATACTGTTCAGATTTCTCACTGGGGAGTTCAGGCAATCACTGCACTCTAAGCCAGAGTGCTGCAGCTCAGAAACCATGTAATTAAGGTCTATATTTTGGGGGACTGTCCTTCCTTTCCTAAAGAAATGTAATCCACCTGCAGCACTTGGTTGTGATGAAGTAAAGACAATCTGGCTGATCTGAGCTCTTTGAAGAAAAGTGCTGCAAATGCATCTGGTTTTGAAGTGCGTGAACTTTTAACTTGGTCTTCAAGTGACAGCCTTTGAATAAAGCACATTTTAAATTGTTGGTTTGGGCTAAATTACAGTAAGTGAGTGAATTTCATCATTTCAGTTCTATTCCTCTATGCCTGTGCTAGGAATCCTCAATTCCACACAAGCTGGAGAACTCCAGGAAGATTCACAATGATACTATCAAGCAGGGGCTGACATATCTCTGCTAGATGTTCACACAGGACAGGCACAATGACAGAGAGCAACTCCCTCCTAGAAGACAGGGAACAGGAGACAAAAGGGCCATCAAAGGTGACTGAGACAATGAACACTTTAGTGACTCTTCATTGTCTCACACCCATCTCTCTGTGGCTTTTTCCTGCATTTTATTACTTCAGCTAAAATGACTTAGCATACAGGAGAAAAAACACAAATATTATCCTGAAGGTCTAGGCAAAACCCCTCCTATGTTGAGACATTTGGGCTACAACTGAACTGTGGAACTCACAAAGCATCCCATTTGCTCAGGTAGGTGAGCATCTTTCTGCTCTTGCACCTTCCTGACCCTAGAGTGGACAATATCTTGGTAGTAAATCTGAATAAAAAGATAAAATGAACAAAGACATTGTCCCACCAATGTAAGGATGTTTCCCCCACTCCTGTGCTGAATGCTAAACATGAATAGCAGAAACAAATTTACCAGCTAGTGAGAAACCAGTAGAAATTAATTTACCAGCTAGTGTAACTCACAACCAGATGTAGGTACTGAAAGAAACACCAGGATTTATAGGTCATTCCTTTGCACATGTTTCTCTCCAGGGTTCATTCAGAGTGTTCTGATGTGTTGGTTTAAATTATTCTTGTCTACTTACAGGCCTTTTGGTCTCACATTGCCAGATTTCAGATGATAAGGGTCCAGAGCAGGGCAGAGGTGCCAGTACAGCATTAGCATTCACAACCCATGGCTTGGTGTCTGAAGGTCCCTTTGGGGAGGAATGTCTATTCTGTTCTTCTATTCTAACATATGCAAGGAAAGGAATGAAATGTAGATGCCTAATGAGTCCTCAAAGCTGAGTTTAAATCCTTTACATGTCTCACAAATGACAGAGGAAGGCTACAAGTTAAACTCTCTGCTGTGAGAGCTACATTACCCTGTAACCCTCCCAGTACAACCTGGAAAAGTTGATTTGTCTGGTGATCTCTTGTGCATTTAGATCATCATAAAAAAAAAAGGCTCTTTGCAAATCAAAGTCTAGCTAATGCATAGTCTGGTAGTGAAGATTTTCCTCTGTGCATTTTAGTTTTAGAACACATCTGCCTGCCCTTGAATTAGTTTACTCTCTGAACTGTAAGCTCTCTTTTATCTGGAGAATACCTGAAATGTCCTTCAGTTTCAGCAGTGTGTACTGAATCCAGAAGGGATTTCTTAATATATAGAACAGATGAGAATTTGTTTCTAGCCATTTGTTACACCTGGAGCTCACCTCAGCAATCCCTTGACATTTCCTGTTTTGCTGACTCAAAGTACTAACAGAAACTAGCAAAGGATAGACAAGTAATTTCAGCTATTCTGGGAGTCTGGAGACTTCAAGCAAGAAGTTCCACCAGCTGGAAAAAATGTGAACTTTGAGTCTGTTGTCCACTACTGCTGCAAACAGAGTTACAGTAAGAAAAATTATTGCCTGTAGGATGTTAGGTATGTGTTCAACAACTGGAGATGACAATATGGTTCCTGTGAAATTCATGGAAGATCCCTATTTTTCATTTTCCAGGAATATGCAGAAACATTTTTGTAAGTTACTGCGTTTTTCAATGCCATTCTGAGAGTGTGCCTACACTTCCCAACATGTTTCCAAATTAATTTTGAATATACTTCAAATATATTTTTTTACAGACATCAAAAAAACCCACTAACAATAAATATAGATGAACTCAGGAAAATGTGCTGAGCTTGTGTAAATAGAATCCATGTCTATGAAAGTTAGAAAGGGTGAGGAACTGGGTTAGATGATGTAGGGATCTCTGACTGCTGGTGAAAAAGACAGTATGCAAAGGCACCAAATGATGATTTTGCAACAAAAAGAAATAAACAACTGCTAGCAACACTAACAGAAAGTAAATGCCAGCCTAAGTGGGATTTTCAAAGGCACTTGGCACTGGTTTGATTTCCTTTCTGCTGCAGTGGATGTGACTTTTGCTGCTGAGGTTACCTGAAGCCAAGCTTCTGAAAACACTGCCCTGAAATCATCCCTACTTCCCCTGCTCCTTGATGGTGGAAAATATCCCTATCATCTTGACAATAAAAACTTTGGGATGGAAAACGTGCCTTTGCTGTGTGACCTTGCAGCAGCAGCCACACTGACACAAGAGTGGGGGTTTTTATAGAACTTGGCCTCACAGGTCACTCCCTCTCTGCCCCTCCAGTAGACACGTTTCACTTTGAGCTGAATGCAGTGAGCAGAGCCCAGCAGACTGAGACTCTGCACTGGGAGAGAGTTGTTCATCTCTGACAGCACAAACGCGTGCAGCTGAGCTGAACCTGTGAATCGAGTTTCATTTTCTCTTTGCTCTGATCCTCTAAGCTAGTGCTGACCTGACCCTGGCCCCCCAGGGTGCCAGGCAGTCTGCTTCCTCCTCTCTTTGGCCATGTGGTGGTGCAGCAGAGGTGTAACTCGGGCAAAACCAGCTTGGTCCCAGAGGCTGGAGACTTCTGGTGTCCCGGTGGAAGGGAGGAGAGGTGGGCTGTTGAAGAAGGCATGTTATCAGTTGTGGGGAGGTGTACCATCATGTCATTTCAGAGGGGAGGGGCAGGGAAAGGGGAATAGGCATTATTAGGATTTTGAATTCTCCACCAAGCTTTCCTCTTCCAAATCAAGTACAAGCAGACTGCTCATCCCATGCCATGCCATGCCATCCCACCCCATCCCCATGTGTCATTAGCAGCATGTGTAGGCACCACTCAGCACACCCCTCACTGTGGGAAAACAACCAGAGGGTTACCAGAGATGAGGATTCATGAGAAGCAGGAACACTGAGTGAAATCCTTATTTTCCTGTGAAGGGACTGATGGAAATGTGCATCAGCTGCACGGGGTGGCAGGGGAGCAACTGGTGACCTTGAACATTTGTGGCCACAGTTATTCTGCTTCCCTGGGCACGGGAGCTCTCTAAAGCAGATGCCATCTGGCCCTGATCTCCACACAACAGCCCTTGGTCCAGCCATGGCTAGCACATCTCAGCTTCAATCTCCCTCTGAGCAGGATGATGGCACCAGGATGCACACAGACATTCGCTCCCTGCTCTGGAGCAGGCAGACGTGGAGAGGGCAAGGGCTCTTTTCCTCTCAAACACCAGGAGGGGAAGAGTCTTGTGTTTTTCATTCCCTGCCTGATGTAAAGGATGGCAGAAAGCCAAGGAACAGCACAGTGTGTGCACCTATGCAAACTGCAGCTGAGGGATAGGGTTTTCTAATCTTCAGAGCAGCCTAGGAGACTGCAGCCCAGCACCTGGTAATGCTGTTTTCTCAAATGCTCTCTGGCAGAAAAACCACTCACTTTGCATTTAAGCTCAAACTCAGAACTGGTGCTAATACAGAGTTTTCCATTTTTACTCATTTTTTTTTAAAGAACTGTATGCATTTTGATTCTGGTAATGTGAATTTTTTTTTTTTTTTCACACCTGCACCTCTGAAAGTGTGGTTAGCAACAGTGTGATTTCACACGCAATACTTCTCTCTTATGGTTTCCTTTTACCAGCTCTACAATGAATTAGTACTTTTTTTTCCCCTCTGTTTTCTGAAAGGAGAAAGCATTCTTAAGGAGAACTTAAAATTAAACCCAAAAAACACCCTTCTCCTCCCCTACTCCACATTTCTAATAGTGAAAATGTGTTCTGTTTTAGTGCACAGTCAGCCCTGTGATGATGTCACTAGGCATACACATGATATTGCATCAAATAATGTAAAATGATGAAGAAACAGTTATAAAATGGTCACAGACTTGTCATACTGGGTGGATCCTGGAAAAATATTTAAGAATAAATTTCCGTTTTCCCTTGAGTGAAAACAACAACAACAAAAAGCCTTGATTTTAACTCGTCACTGATTAATATTTGGAAAATAAGCAGCTTTTGTCCACAGAGATGTCCTGATTTCTGTGCAGGCTGCTGAAAATGTGGCCCACCTACACGTAAAGAATTAAGGTGATGGAATAACTACATCAATAAATTAATTGCACCATTATGGAATACATGTGCATGCTTCAAGTCCCCAGTTTCTTATGGTTAATGCATTAAAGACCAGAGCTGGGCACAAAAGCAAATTGAGAGTTATCAAATAGAGTAAGTTACCCGTGCTGAAAGTAACAAATTGACTCTGACTTGTGCAAGTGGTCCACACCATATGCCTTTCTATTCCAATGTTTCAGGGAATTGCTTGAGTAAATAAATGAATGGCATCATCATGGAAGCACACATGGAACTGGCCTTACCTCGAGGCAGAATGTCACTGGGCAGGTGACCCACATGGATGAGCAGCAGAGCTGTGGGGAGCTGCAGCAGAGTTCTTGGAAAGCCACTCCATTTGCTGCAACAGTAATTAGACAAGAGCTGGCAAGAGCTGCTGGTGCTGCAGTTTTAAATAAAACTTGGTATTTCTGAAAATGCTTTGGATAACAGTTGATACTCTTTGCTCAATATTCTTCATTGTTCCAATAGCCCTTGGTAGCAGAGTTGTGAGGACTCCAAAAAAAGTTCCCATAGCAACAGCAAGGAGATGGGGCTGTTTTTCTCCTAGCCCTGAGGGAACAACAATGACACACAATGGTAGGAGATGGGCCCTTCCTGAACTCAGCAGATCCACGTGGGGCTGTAATTTCATACAGAAGGGCAACGTTTTCACTGCTCCCTCAAAAGAAATTACAGTCTTTTCTGTTAAAATGACTGTATTCTTCTCTCTCTAAGGAGGACAAAGAACCTCTTTTTATTTTTGGAAGCAGGAATGATAACAGGCTGCCCACATTGCACATCCTAGACCACAACTAAAGCCAGCAATGAAGCCTGGTGAACTATCTCCTCATGGAAACTCCTTCAAACCCATGCCTCAGCTGGTGAGATCCACCCACCTGCAAACCCCAGTTTTGATCCCAGCCCTTGGAATGTTCTCAAGGGGCTCTATATCTGCAGGGACTCTGGAGTACTCTACAACCCCTTCAGTGCTGCTGCAATCAGCAGTGAGACCTCTCCAGAGGGTTCCTGATGCATGGACTTACTGTTTCCTGCAGAAACAGAGATGATGTGTGATCCCTGGGCACCCACAGAGGCTGAGGAAGGGGCTGTGGTGTCATGTGGGCATGTCTCTGGAGTCTGTGGGTTCAGTCACTTGGGCAGGTCCAGCTGTGGTTCCAACACGGCCAAAAGCTGTTGCCAGCAGCAATGTGGTCACCTAGACAGAGGTCCCACACCAACAGGTGGATGTCCAGGCCCCCAGCTGCAGGGAGGGCTGGAGCTGTGTACCTGCAATGTACAGAGACAAGAGCTGTGTTCAGTACCAGCAGATGAATCATAAAATCACAGTCACAGAGTGTCAGGGATGGAAGGGACCTAGAAGATCATCTAGTCCAATCTTTAGCAGTTGCCTTCAGGAATGTAATGGCTGATGACAAAACCTGCCAAAATGACTCAAAATGCAAATGTACCTGTATGTAATAACACAGAAATAATAAAGATGTAATGCAGTTCACATGACCTATATGAACTGCATCTAACGTGGGCACTAGAGGTGTCTTCAGTGCTCTAACACTCCAACTTCATGTTCACTGCTCTCCAAAGAGATCAAACTTGCATTTCACTAAGTACAGCTTCCCCTTCCTTAGTAGATGAGGTTTTTTTCCTATGTGCAATGTAGGGAACAGTTGTTCCACGTGGTGTGCCAGCCAGGCATTCACTAGCCCCCTTCCACTAGGGGCTACACGAGTGTGGCTACACAGAATCTCTTGCCCACATCAGCTGGGGTTTTTTTTCCAGCAGGCTAACTGGTGCAACTGGTAGATCAGGCCCTGAGCCGTGTACAAAGGGCCCATGGTGAAGCATGAAGAGATTGCAGTGCTCAGGGGGGAAAGACAGGGCTGTGGCTGCTGGAGCTGCCTGGCAATGCCCAGGGGGTTCCTGAGTGCAGCTTTGCAAATGCTGTGGGTCCTTCTGGAATCTCTTGCCATCAAGGAAAAAATAAATAATATTTAGATGAAAACCTGGTTGCAAAAAATTCCAACTTTATGCCTTGGGAAGCTCTATTTTTTTTTTGCAAAAAGCACTTTAAATTTAAAAAAAAATAAACTGAGCATGAGAAATATTTTGTGGAATTTTTTTTTAAATCCGTTTTTGCTTGGAAGAATTTTCAGATTATTCCATGAGACTTATTCCTCTGTGAAGGTGCCAGCTTGACAGTTTGCACTGCAAAAAATGTGATCAGTGTAGGGCCAACAAGATGTACTCATAGAAGGAAAGTTCTAGCACCTAAAACAGCAGGCAGCTATGGATACTAAAATACTAGTTTACCCAGAGCTGGGGAAACGTTTGCTCTCACACACAACAGTAACTTCATCCCTAAAGGGAGCCACAGTGGTGCACTTGGTGTAAAAAGCCATCCAGACCCATATTGTTTCTCTTTGACTTTAAACATCGATGTTATAGAAATGATTAAAAAAACAAACAAACAGAAGAAAATGTATTAGCTGATAAATTTCAGGGAAGCTCAGAGTTAAAGCAGGCTGCAGAGCCCTCCCCCTCCTCCTCTTGTGCTGCTGTGTCCTCAAAGAAGGGTTCTGCAGAGCTCAAGCACTGCTGCCCCCTCCCCCCAAAATAATTGCCATGCCCGCAGCTCCCATCAAGTCAGCCAGCACAGGCCCCAGGGAGGTAGAAATTCCCATAAAAGGATCATTCCAAATCCCCGGGATAAGTTTATTTGGCACGCTATTCAAGCAAAAGGAGCCTCGCAATTGTTTTCCTTGACCTTTTAACCTGCTTTTCTTATCCCAGCAGAGGTCAGAGGACAAGAAGCAGGCTCCCCTCCCCCAGCCTCTCCCTGCCCCGGCCCCTGAGCTCCCCGAGGCTCAAAGGGAAGAGTTTAAGCCAGCAGCCAGGAACAGATGTCTGCAATGTGAGGGCTGGGGGAGGGAAGTGTAGGAAAGGTGACTTGGAGCTGGTATTTATTTAATTGATCATTAAGCCTGGAGAGAAAAATCGAAGAAAGTTTTTCTGCCAGGCAAAGAAAGCAATGGGGATCAGGGCACTTTGTGCATGACGCCGATGGCTTTTTTGTCGTTGTTCTCTGCAGTTTCAATGGGTCAGATTGTAGCGATGCTGGGAGACTCCATCTGACTCCAGCGTTGCTCTCCGGGAGGCTCGCCTTCGAGGGGATTGAATCCCATTTGCATTCCCTTGCAGAAGCCAGAAATCATCCTGCAGTCTGTTGACTTTTAGCAGCACCTTCAGCTCTCCATAGCCCTGAGGTAGCCGGCTCGGAGAAGGTGACAACCCCTAGGATGGAGGTGGCTGCGACACCCCAAGCGAGCTCACGGCTGCACCTATGGCGCCAACCCCTCCTGATGCTTTGTGCCCACTGTCCCCGGCGGAGAAAACAGGGACACGGGGCGGTAGCCGATGTCTCAAGGGCTCCCAAGCACAGGGCCCATGGGCTGAAGAAGCCAGTGCTATGTGCGTGCTGACTCGCCCGCCAGGGGCCAGGCGACCTGTGGGCTCAGGGGGCCACGCTCGCCCTGCGACGGCACCCACAGCACAGCCACCCAGCACCGGGCAGGCTCCCTCCTTCCCTCCCAGGCCGGCAGTGCCCCTCTCTTCGAGGGTTGTCGGTAGCGCAGCGCAGCCGCCGCTGACCCCGCCACAAAGCGCAGGTTCCTCCGCCGCCCCCGCCGCCCCGCCCCCGCGCCACGTGACCCAACGGGCGGCGCGCAACGGCGGGAGGGAGGCGCCCCCATCCCCCTCCTTCCTTTCCCTTCCCCCTCCGTCCCTTCCCCCTCCTTCCCTTCCCCCTCCTTTCCCCTCCCCCTCCTTTCCCCTCCTCCTCCTTTCGCTTCCCTCCTCCCCCTCCTCGCTGCCTTCCCCTCCCCCTCAGTCTCCGCAGGGCGAGCAGACTGTGGGATTGTATGCGGGATTGTTACCTTTTCTCCCGCCCCCCCACAAGCAGCCTGTATCGCTTCCCCCGGCGGAGGCTGGCGTGGCTACGCGTTGTCGGGAAGCCCGTCCTGATGAGACATTAAAATAAACCAAATAAAATAAACCCGCGCACCTTCGACAAAGGGGAGCCCGCAGGACCCTTTGGGGGTGGGGGGGGTGGGGGGTGG
>VYZU01088907.1:0-34410 GCA_013401355.1 Ceyx cyanopectus
AGCCCAGGATGTCATACAGCAGGTAAGCAGCATGTTTCCATTAGGTAGGTCTGGAACATGTACGTGGAGGTTGGTTTAATATAGGATAAATTGAGGTTTCTTCTCAGCAATAGCTGAGGAATTGATTTAATAACCTGAGTCTGAGGGAGTGCTTTTTTTTTTCTGCTTTTCAACAGACTCTTTGCAAAGCTAAATACTCCTACAGCATTTTGAGCAATCCAAATCCAAGTGATTATGTGCTCTTGGAAGAGGTGACAAAAGAGCCAGCAAACAAGAAGTCCGTGACATCTAAACCCTCTCAGAGGATTCTCTCTGATCAAGAATGTGTGTTTCAGGCCCAAAGCAAGTGGAAAGGAGCAGGAAAATTTATCCTTAAACTCAAAGAACAGGTTCAGGTAAAAGATTAAATACTTTGCTGCAGGTTTTATAGATGGTATATGATCAACGCTGTGTTCTCCCTTCTAGCAGATACTACCAATCCACAGCAGTTGTTGCTTCAAAGTAACTGTCAAAAAAGCATAGCTTTTTATACCAGATGTGTTAAATGCAGCTTTGACAAGGCATCATTTTCCATTCATTTACTCGGAACAACCAGGAGAATGTGCTTGGCTCCAAAAGCAGAGCCACGCTGGTTTTCACAGAGAGACCTCCTTAGAATGGCATTGGGTGTTTTCACAACCAAAGAGCCTGTTAACCCTCACCCATGGTTGTTTTTTGTTTTTCCAGGCAGCACGAGATGACAAAAGAAAAGGCATTTCTTTTACCAGCGAGCTCAAGAAGTTCACCAAGTCAAAGCAGTACCGGGGCTTTGTATCGGCAGCGCTGCCAGTCCCGCCTGATGCGCCGCAGAGCCGGGACGACAGACCTGTGAGCGCTCTGCCACTCGGTGACCTGATGGAATCGTAGCCACTGTCCACACTGCTGGCCAGACAGGTATGGGAAACTGAGTCCAACCCTAAGTCAGCATTTCATATATGACTTGCAGAGCCATTTTTTTCAAACTTTTAGCTGGTTAAACCATAGTGAGGTACAAGGGACCGACAGAAAAGGCCAGAAAAGCCTTACAGGTTGGTGTGTGTGGCACAAGATGATCAGGAAGGTCTCCAGTGAATGGGAATGATGTGAGGACTGGAGCCCCACCCACTTTCACTGCCCATTTTAAAAACAAAACCAGCATGTCATACCCTAGCTGATTTTGTAGTATGCATGTTAATCAGCTAACTTCATTGATGACCTGTTACTCTTTTGCTCTGGGCCAAGTAAAGAGTAGTGTCCAGTAGAGCTTTTGTTTCTGGTTTGTTTTGTTTTTTTATTACATGCACAGAATAAAATCATCAGGATCAATGATCTCCTTTTTTAGCTAAAAAAAGTTCATAGTGTTATCTCTGTGGAAATTAGCCAGCAATGTCTAAACATTTTTACTATCCTTTATGTATCTTTAATTTCTTCCATCTTGCTGGACTTAAAACACATGGAATACACAACATAAGACTGTCCCATTTACATTGACAGTACATGTAACCAGTCTGACATACACTGACCAGATATTTGCATAGTGCTACTACAGCACTGAGTTAACATCTGAGAAGTATGTAACCAAAGACTAAATCTTCTCTGCAGCTGAAAATCCCCTCTCACACATGGCCAATTAAGATTGTTTCTTTTCCTCATCACATTATTGGGCATGCAGTCATCCTGCTGCTAATTCTGTAAATTAACAGAATTCAAATACTTTAATTTGCTAAATATTTCAAACATCAAGGGAGAAATGCGATATCTTATTTCCAGGCTACTGTAAAAGCTCAAAATAATCAAAACAATCTGAATTCAAGAAAAGCAAAATAAATTACAGAAAGATTCTAGTCATAGTCCCTCTTCTGTATTTGTTCTTGCATTGTTCATTTTAAGCTGGAATTTACATCACTGAATCCTTCTGCAGTGACTTTTGAAGGAACCTGCTGCAGACTGAACTGGTCACCAGTTGTGTCCCCTCCCTGTGCTACAGCTGGTTAATCCAGGCAGTGCTGCTGGATTAACATCCAGAATGTGGGAATCCTAAATGGGGATGTCGTAGATTGGAAAAATGCCCATTGGAAGATTCTCCTCTTCCCGTGTCTTCACATCTGCAGATTCTCACTAGGCAGATGAAGAAGTTTTCTTGGACTGTACATTGTAAGCAACCATGTGTTGTCACCCTCTCCTTTTTAAACAAAAGATAATTTTAGCTTCTTGCCTCTAGAGAAACTGAAGGCAGAGAACCAAAGTGTTCCTTTTTTTGTGTATTATATTAAGATAATGCACTTTTACCTGAAGATTTCTGTTAAACACTGTGTTAAGTGATTGTAAAGAGATTTAAATATACTGTAACTTCCTTTGCCTATCTGTTTAACTTTGCTGAATTTGACAAAACGCTCAAATTATTTATGGTTTATCTTCTTTTAACAAAATCAGGTACAATAGCTAAATACACCTAACTGGTAGTGATACTTTGACAAGGAACAACATTTTCTTCTTATTCTTTTTTTTTCCAGGCTTGTGTTTAAAGAAAGAGTATTTATTATCATGTTCCAAAATACATGCCATTGTATAATATATTTATCACTTACTACTTTTTAGAAAATGCAAAATTTTTACCTCTCTCTGGACTTGGAGGAAAAAAATGTTTGTGAACTTTTTTGGTTGTTTCTTTTCAGCACAAGATGTTTAATACCCCAAACTGACCAAACTCAAACAAATGCATTGATAAATGTAGTTAATATTTCAAATTTTTTAATTCAAAACACGTTTTTCCATAGTCAGGAATTGTTTTTTTACTTGTCTGTTAAACACAGAGAGTATACAGAATTCTTACACTATAACGCTTGACGTTTTTTGTTTACATAGAAACATTCTGTTGTAAAGTTTTATGTTTGCTGAATTATCTTTTGATATTTAATATAGCTGTGGTTGTCTTCCCCCCCATAGGAGCTGTTATTGTGCTCTTAGTTAAAACACACACCAGCTTACAGGGGCACAGATGTAACAACTGCTAAACGCAGTCATCCCTTTGATTTTTCCACAGCAAGTGTATCTGTAGTGAATAAATTGCTCTGCACACATTTTGTCTCCCCAGAGCAATCCCTAAATGAAGTGTTTCAGTTACCTGGTATAACTAAATGAAGACATCCATTAATATAGGGAGTAGTTCGAGCACTGACTTATTCCCCATCAGCTTTAGCACTTGACACAGAATGCTGCTGCTCCTGAGAGAGCAGCTGCATCACACAAAGGATAAACCAGCCATGCAAGTAAAACGGGGTTTACTTTTGAGAGTGCAAGGATGAAAGGAAAGAAGGTACAGGCAGCAGTTCTGTGACAACCCCCACCCCCAATAATTAGAAAATTAAGTAAAATAAATCAAAGTCCTTAACTGGCATATAAACGAGCAGACAGAACCTGCACTGACAGGCAGCAGCTATGGAGTCTTTCACTAGACACTACAGAAAATTCCTATAATGTAGCCTTTAGCAAAGCAAAAAGGTGCCCTCTTGAGGACACTTCCAACCCTCAGGCAAAATAACCACACACAATAGTCAAATTTCCTCATAGCATATCCTCCCTAAGACCATGCTCTTCCCACTGCATATCTTCAGTACTGATTTGGCAAAACAGAGTTTTGCAACTGAGCAATATGATCCAATTAAAAAAACAAACAAACAAAACAAACTAAATCCCCGCTTTGCTTGGCCTCTTCTCTCATGATACAAATTCTAACTACTCAGCCAGCCCCTGTAAGAATGAGGCCTGCCCTCTCCCCTCCCCCATGCTACATGAATAATGCAAGGCTCATACCGAGTCAAATGTCAGAAGTGGCAACTTCCCCAAAGTTTTAGATGCAGAGTTGGCTTTGGAATTACTGGGAAACACATCAACCCACTGCACAATACAGCTAATACAACATTTTTTTAAATGTTAGTTTCATACACAGTAGAAGTTTCACATTGCTAATAAATTTTTGTTTTGTTTTTAGAAAGAATATTTACTATTGAGTTTGCCCCTTTTTAAATTATATTCAGCAGCACTGAAAATAAAAATCTTAACATCACTCGTAGTATCACAGTAGCCTGGAAGACATGCTTGCTATTTCATTAGATTCAACATAAGAAGTTCTTACAGACATGTCTTCACCCACCAGTGGTTTTCTGTCACATCACCTGAAAAAAGGAAACAACTGTGGGAAATCAAGAGACAACAGCCACCATGTCACACTGTGTAACACACCTAACAGTAGCCTGGAGTCTCCTGGCAAATTAAAAACAGCAGTTTGGTACTATTTCTAATAATACTGTAGTTTTCTAGCTGTGGGAATAGTTTAATCTTTAATTTATCTTCCTCATCAATCAAAGTCTATGGCTGCTTTTTTTGCTGTTTATCACAGTGATAAAGAACAGCAAAATATTTGGCTTTCTAGTAAAAAACCCTGAACTTTATATAGACACATAGGCAACTGAAATTGCATAAGGCTAATTACACTGTTTCAGTATTTTCATTAATGTACATATATCCCTTAGTTTCATGTTTAGGGATTGGCAAACATCTGAGTAAACTTTGTTGGTGAAATGTGGTATATTCTGGGGTAATGTTGGAAAGGACATGGAATCCTTCCCTTTGTGTTGGTTTCAACTATCCCAATCATGAAAATAAAACACTGGTTGCAGCATTAAACAGGGAGGGTTGTTAACTTCTGTGAAAGCCCAGGCAGAGATTTCATGTTCTAAGTTGTTACTGTTCTAATAGGAAAGTTTATTCTGCTTAGCCGTGGATTTTATTTCTGCAGGAATACCAGTCCACACATTCCTGTGATGAGACTGACTAATGAAAAATCCTTTTCTGTGTTATTGGCTGGGCATGGACTTCAATTAGGAAAGTACATTCATTTTTACATTATAAACTATTTACAGGAGGCAGCTTCCAGGACAAATTTCAAAGAAAAGAATGTAAATAATCAACACCATCCAGAACAAGGCAGTCTCTGAGTGGTAGCAGGGCTCATGCTGAACGGTTTACAGGTGGAGATCTCACGCTCTGGTGCTTATTGGCAAAAGTACAGAAGCATTTTATTCAATACTGTTCTAAAACTGTTACTTTTCTACCAATTTCTTATATTTCCCTTGCACAGCATGTGCTGCTTGCAGTGCTAAGACTTACAGAACACAAGTAGGGCTGCCACGGATCGGAACGGAGACACCAGGAGCTGCTTCCTACTGCCTGAAGGGTTTCCTGTTTCTGTCTTACTGATCCCAAGTGTAGCAGTTAGAAGGATAAAAGCCACGATATCTGTTTCAGATTTTAAAAAATAGTCACATGGTTTTATTGCTACAAAATGTTACTAGATGAAGTATCTCAATAGCCATCTTTGGAGAGCTGTCTGCTTCTAAAAAAATCTCGTGCTTTCAAGAATTAAAGAATTTTACATGGAAATACCTGAATATTTCAGGAACACATTCTCTCACATTCATAGTTTGCCATTAAAAAAGAACTTGCTGGTAGCTTTACATTTCAGTGAAAGGTTGTGGCTTATGAACCTGAACCATCTGTTCAGCTCTAGTTCTCTGACTGCTTCAAATAACATTTGGTTTTTAATCACTGCCTGTTACTATTCATTATAAAACACAGTTTACTTTTAGGGTAGTCCACTAAATGTAACAATTGTGGCATTTATTTCCTGTCTGTGATAAATATTTTGTAACTTCAGTAGCGATAGACCTTTACCAGTTAGGAAGTTAAACACAAAAATAAATAGCAGTAAATATATTTTGCTCCAATACATACATAGGACATTTCAGAATGACTTAGTTGTACAGTTTTCTTCCTCTGCCTCTTTTAAAGCATGTCAAAGTATTCTGATAATGCAACACCACTATGTGCCAATCTTTATGTTGTTTGGAAAATATGTAAAATTAACAATTTTTCAAGTGATTTTTCCACCTGGACTATTTTCTCTCTGCTGACTTGAAGAATAAACTTGTATTTGTATATGTTGTTAAAAAAAAAAAAAAAAAAAAAGGTTTGGATATCACCTCTTTGCTTTTGACTTCCTGAGCTGACAAAGTCCTGGCAAAAGGCACCACTGGATTTTCAGAATTTAAATCAGATCTATACTTGCAAACACTTAGAAAAGAACTACACAAAAGCTATGGGAGGGCAACCTAAACAGACAGAAACACGTGTATTACCAGCAGTGGGGTGTAGGCAGTTTTCTAATCTACATAGTAAAATATGTATTTTCTAATACATTAATAGACATCTATTCCAGAAATGTTTGTGAATTTAACTACCTGAAATTTAGTGAACTAGTATTAAATATATATCAAAACAAGAATAAATTACTTATAAAACTGCCTAAGCACCATAAATCAGGATAAAGGAATGAATACCCTAGGGAAAAAGAACTGTTTTCTGATTATTGTAAGGGAGGTTAAGAGACTCGAACAAAAGCTGTGCACAACTTCCCGCATGTACCACTGTCACATCATAGACTAAACACGATGGAGTGTATTGGCCACCAACTAGGGACAGCCCACCACACTCCCCTGTAGAATGGAACTCAGCTGAAGCCACTTTTATTTCACGTATTTTACTCACTGTTTGCAAAGCCAACACATTGCTGAAAACGGATTCTATAACAACCAGGCAAAAACTAACATTTGGGGAATGAGGAAACAATTTACTTCCAAAATGTAAAAAAAACCAAACCAACCAACCAAAAAAAACCCAACAACAACAAATTCTTACCTGAATTTGTCCTATATGCTTGACAGTGATTGTTTATTGAAGATACTGTAGTAGAGCATTCAACCATGATGATAGTTCAGACCTGGAATTCGGTAATTTTAATTTACCAATCCCAAGATACACTGGAGGGGAAAAAACCCACCAAATACAAAATAATTTCAAGATGAGATAAATGGTTAGGAGACATCAGTAGAAAATCAGAATAAAAGGCAATATATATTCAAAATCTCTAGGTAACTTAAACATCAAAAGTCAGTATTATGTTAAAATTTTCAAAATATTTATTATCAACCTAGTGATTTCTCTGTAACATATATGTCTATATTCTGTTAAAAAAATATATAACAAAAAATACTACAATGCATGGTTGCAAGCAATTTTTAATGACCTGGGTTTATCTTTTTAAATTACTTATGTGTTCACTGTGGTCCCAAGTCCTGAGAAGAGGCACTCAGTTGTTAAGTGGTGAGGTCTGTAACTGAAAAACTGCTGTTCCGTTTTTTGTGTGTTTACACTCAAACAAAAGCCTACTTGAATTCCTTTAATGATGAGTAGAAGTTCTTTCAGTCAATCTCCATATTTAAGAAGCCAACTGAACACAAGTGATTGATAGATACATTTATGACAATGATGATTCCTTCAAGTGTTTAGCAAAATCCAGGGGTTTGTGAACAACAGTCCCACTGATGTGTTGCTGAAGCTGTTTCTTCAGCTCTTCATCTATAAATGAATCCACTTGTAAGAATGTGTCCTGAAAATTACAAAATATTAATTGCATTACTAAGCAAGGACAGTATGTGTTTTCCATATGTAGCTTAAATTGGCAGTCGTGTTTCTCTCCCATGTCCCTGGTCATCTAGACTAGAGCTATGGAACTCACAGCTCATGTACATCTGGCCTGTTGGCTAGCAACAAAGCATGCGGCAGCCTCATGGTTTTGAAGACAGTTGTTTTGTTTTGTTGTAAACTGGGCTTTAGAATAATAGCTGCTACACACAGCCACAGCTTCTAGCTCTGACTGTACCCACACACTGCTCCTGTTCAACACCTTATAAAAATAAAGGCAGCATCTCTGAGCAAAAGACCAGGGAAGCAGTAAGGCAAACAGTAGAGGCTGCAGTCCGGGAAAGAAGGCCCTGACCCTGCCTCAGGAGATCCCTCCTGCCTGCAGCCTGATCTGGAACCTGCCACTCTTTCCCAGTGCTTAGGTGAGGAAGGTCATGCATGTGGTTTACATCTCCCTCTTAAGGTCTCAACTCTCCAAGTTTGTGTGCTCAAGGACAAACAAGATCCTCTAGTGGTGCACAGGGAAATAGTCTCTCCAATTCAGAGCTTTTGTAGCAGAGGGAGGTGCTGGCAGATAATGGCAGCATGGCACATGCAGGACAGATGGGGTAAAACTTAAATACCGTCAAAAATTGTTAAATGAGGCAAACAGATGGACAGTAGGCAAGACCTCGAGGTAGTTTTCCCAATTAAGTCCATTATAACCACCTATAGACAGCCTGTTCTCTTTGTTACCTTCCTCTTCCTTTGTTTTGGCTGCCTTAAAAGAGCTTCTGTATTTCCTTATTCAGGCACCACATAAATATCTCTCCTATCTGCTGTTCCCATCCTTGTTCTGTCAGAGCTGCTAATCTAACACCCTAGCAGGACAGACATGTCAAGAAGTCGTTGTAAAAGGACAGAATAAGGAAATCCAAGTACCTCTTCAGAAGTTGCTTCTCTAAAATAGAAAAAAAGAAAATATCCTCTCAAAGCTTTACTGAGTTACAAACTGGAGGCACCAGCAAGGTTAATAGGTTATAATGTTTTCACCAGGAAAAAAAATAATATTACCACTTTTTAAAGGACACAGCACTCACTGGACATTTAACGGAGGTTAGCATCTGGAACACATCTAGTGCTGAGGATCTAAGAAGTGTTCATCTCTTTCTCCTCTTTATACATTATCTCTTGCTTCCTTTCAAATTTACACTGTAAAGCTACAAAGTGGCTCTAATGGGGATCATTCAGTGTTCCAAACACTGAATCAAAGAGCTCTGAAAAACCAGCTGTCCTGCCAACTACTTACACTGGGGAAAGACAGATGGCTTTTTATTACTAGTTTTATTTTTGAACTATATTACTATTATTATTTTTGAACAAACTTTAGTTCATCACTACAAAAAAAAGGGACAAGAAATCTGCACTGAATCACTACAAAGTGCAAAAGATAAGTAGAATAACAGCTACCACATTCATCTTGATACACTAAGTGATGCTATGGGAGGTGGAACTATTCATACTATTTCTTCCTTTTTTATAGTCAGTGTCATCATATGCCAGGTAAAAAAATCAAAAGTACTTGACACAAAAAGTATAAAAACCAGATAGATAAACTTAAAAGCATGTGACTGCCTGGGCACTGCATAGTGAGCCAGCAGAAAGAGGTTAAGTTAGTGTATCATGTGATGAATAAAGCACACAGAGAGATGAGACCATACCTTTCTTCTGGGTGTTACTGATGCAACTGGAGGATTGAAGGTCATTCCTCTCATAGTGTATGCCTCAAAAAGTTCTGTAGCAGGCCTATAGCAAAAACCACAGTGAAAAAAAATATTTCACCCAACCAAAAACAGTTTCTCCCCCCTCCACGTATATGCCATTCACACCTTCCACTGTGCTTTAAGAGAACTCTACAGCGTAATAAGCATCTTCTGGAAAAGATGGCAAACAATCCAGTAAAGGCAAGTGAACTGTGTCTATCTGGGGGGCAAAAGAAAGAATGGGAGACAAGAAAACTGTTCTATTGGCTTTCCAGGGCTTCAAGCAGTCACTTCTTGCCCTGTACATAATTGAAAAAGTACCAAAAAAAAAAGAGGCTATAGGTTACCTGGCTGATACCATCTGCTAGAATTTCCAACAGTTTCTTACCAAAGGGTTTTATGGAAACAATCAATCATGGGAGAGCAGGGAAGACCATTATATGGGAAAAGAACTGGTTAAGAGACAGGAAATAGAAGGCCAGAGCCCATGATCAGTTTTTGCAATGACAGGAATAAATTGTGGATTTACACAAGGTCCATGCCAGGACCTGAGCTTTTCAACACAAAAAGGAGCTGGAGAGTAGCAAGTAAGAAAGAGCTGCCTGTGAAAAACTGCAGATAGACTCTATGAGATTGTCTGTAAAACAGTGAAGGAAATGCAGTGGGGTACAGTGTTCATCATCGTGTAAATCCAGAGATCACCCACATCTCAATATTGCACCTGAGTCTCCAATTGATCGCATCATCTTGAAATATTTCAATTCATGGAAGTTCAGGAACAACAAAGATGATGAAAAGGACAGAACAGCTCCTGTCTGAGCTATCACTTCAGCCAGAAGAGACAGTAGACAGAGGGACAATACAACAGAGTTCTACCAAGCGAGATAAGGCACAGAAGGAGTGTGTTGGAGCAGATTTTCATTCCATCTCCCAGAGCAAGGCTGTGAACCGATGCACGCTGGCACCAGGTTCAAAGCCAGAGAAGGCAGGTCTTAACGGAACGAGCTGTGGCCTCATGGGACCCTACCAAACAACACTGTATTTGCAAAAAGTGTGCTTTGTTTCAAGGGATGCAGAAGAGTTTTGACAGTAGTTCCATGAATGGGCACTAAACGGAAAATGGAATTCCACCAGACTGAAAGCACCCAGAGGCTAGGACACTGCTCGGAGCATGTGTATTGCATGCTTGCTCTGTTTTTCACTCTGCCTGAGGCACCTGCTTCCAGCCACTGCTGGAGACTGGGTGCTGAGTTAGATCCTCAGTCTGAACCAGGATGGCTGTTCTCATGTTTCAACATACAATGGACCTCACACTGCAGTCTGGTTTCCAGTTTACACTGGATGGTCATGGTTTGGTGATCCTGATCCACATTCAGATCAGGGCTCCTGCTGAGGAAATGCAGCTATTTTGCTCCCGTGGGAGGAAAGCACACTGCAGTTTGAGATGTTTTTACCCTTACCACAGCCTGGCAACAAGCCTCAAAAATAACACAAAACAAACCAGCAAAACAACACCAAAAAAAACCCAGCAGCCAACATTCTGTGCTGGCAGAAGAACAAAGAAAATGAGTTTGAAGAACAGGATCTTTTAATTTTATGGGTAATTATTTTTAGGAATACCTTGAATAAAGTATGAGCACTATTCTTTTCAGGGGACTATTTTTAAAACCAGAACTCTTTGATAACTCACCTTTGGTTCAAATCAAGCGCAAGAGCTGCCGAGCCTTCAGTTGGAGCTCCAGCAATAAGGTGAGATGCAAATATCTGCACTGTTGGATGATAGTGTCTCTGAAAGACAGGAAGAAAGGGACAGTGTATTTTTCTACCATTTCATAGAATAACATCATAGAATCATTTAGGTCAGAAAAGACTTTTTCAAGTCCAACCATCTACTAAGTATTATCAGGACCACTAAACCATATCCTGAAGTGCCACATCTAGACATTTTTTGGAACACCTCCAGGAATGGTGATTCCACCAGCTCCCTGAGCAGCCTGTTTCAAGGCCTCACCAGACTCAGTAAATACATTTTTACAAATATCCAACCTAAACCTCCCCTGGCACAACTTAAGCCTATTTCCTCTCATCACTAGTTACCTGGGAGAAGAGACCAACACCCACCTCACTACAACCTCCCTTCATGTAGTTGTAGAGAGCAATAAGGTCTCTCCTCCTCCTCCAGACTAAACAACCCCAGGTCCCTCAGCCACTCCTCATAAGACATTTTCTCCAGACCTTTTACCAGCTTCATTGTCCTCTCTGAACTTGCTCCAGCACCTCAGTGTCTTTTTCATACTGTGGCACCCAAAACTGGACACAGCACTCAAGCTGTGGCCCCACCAGTGCTGAGTACAGGGGCACCGTCACTTCTTTACTCTGCTGGCATCCCTGTTTCTGACACAGACCAGGATGCCTTTGGCATTCTTGGTCACCGGGGCACACTGCTGGTTCATGTTCAGTCGGTTGTCCACCAGCATCCCCAGGTCCTTTTCTGCCAGGCAGCTTTCCAGATACTCCTCAGGCCTATAACATTGCCTGGGGCTGTTGTGACCAAAGTGCAGGACCCCTGGCCTTGTTAAGCCTCAGCCCATTGACCTCAGCCCATTGATCTCTCTCCAGAACACACCCCCAGTACCCTGGAGCACACTGACATTCCCACTCAATTTGGTGTCACCTGTAAACTTGCTAAGGGTGCCCTTGATCCCCTCATCCAGATCACCAATAATAATATTATACTAGACTGGCCCCAAAACTGAGCCCTGGGAAGCAGCACTAGTGACTGACCACCAACTGGGTGACCAGTCACCAAATGGAATTTCAGTAAGATGGAAGATTCTGCTTTTGTTTTAGATAGAGAAACTGAGCACCCAAAAATCAGTCAGTTTCTGAGGTTAAGTGAATGAGAACACCCAGTCAATACATTTATTCAGTAGTATGTCATGCTGTGAGCAAAACTCTCCATAGTTAATCTAACTCCTAATTCTCAGACGGCAAGAGAAAGGACAGAGGAAACCCTCCCCAGTCCCCAAACTCTAAACCCTGGCTAGAATAACAGATCAAGGTGTCAGCTGCTCCCCAGAGAAGGGCTTGACTGCAAACAAACTTAACAGATTGAAAAAGCCTCCAAAGAAATCTTATTAGGGAATCTACAGTAAGAGCCAGTGTGGTACTATCACAGGGGATGTCTAAAATCCCCTTTTGAGCTCATTCATTCCCCATACCACTGTGCTGCTCTTCTTTGAATGGAATAGGCTTATATGGGCCAGCTTTAATTGATAACCATGAAGACCTCTGTTCTCTATTTGTGCAAAGCATATAAACATTTAGCAGCTATTTGCTGCTTTTTTACTTCCTAAATCATACAGCTACTCACTAACCTGCAGTAAATGCAGCTCCCACAGAGCTGTGTTCTGAGCATTGCAATGCTCTGGTTCATCTAGTTCTGGAAGATAAACTCCACTGCCTTGAGATTCATTGTCTAGTAAGAGATCCATCTTTGGGAATGTCTACAACACACACAAAAAAATAATTCTATTACACATCCAATTATAACAGATTAAGTTCAGGATCCATTTATTCAGTCTCAGCAGCATTTAAGGATACTCTGTTTTCATCATTCTTGCTTCAGATGCTTCAGAATATTTTTCATAAAATAAATTTGTCCAAAAAAATCAATATATTTATCCAGTAAGCTAAAAATTTTTACAAGTAAAACTTACTTGCATTAAAACCCGATTTGTTGCCAAGATGCCAACACTGGAGTTTGGAAGTACATGCAGAGCAAGTGTGGAAAGTCTCTTCAGGAAAGCAAGAACTCGCTGCTGAGAGACTTGCTTCCTCCGCTTGGCAAACATGGTGTCCAGGCACTGCAGCACGATCCCCATGTCATCATTGGTACGCCCTCAAAAGCAGAATTTCATGCAAAGAGTAAATAACCTCTTGGAGGAACATACAGCTGAAGACTCTGCTACTGACTGCACACTGGAACCTGAGAAAGAGGTTCAAACACAGCACTAACAGGGTACAGACACGAGCATCCATCCTTTCTGGTAAAAATAGCCCAGCTTTGAACAGAAAAGATGTATCATTGTTTCTCTGCTCCTTTCTAAGAGAATATTAATTCCATCAAAACTGTTGAAACATGAGAAGCAGTTAGGGTTTTAATCCTAAGTGTATTAATTATATCACCTTTTATAAATTGATAGAGGGTGCAAAGATTTAGTCTTTTACCCATCCATAATGGTAGCATGTTATTTCTCAATATTTCCTCCTTCACACATTTGTGAAATTACTTTATATTATGTTAATATCAAACTTTATATTCATAAACTATTCAACTTCTCAAAATTATTAGAGAATTTAGATTAGAAAATTAGAATGTCAGTTATAAAAATCAGAAATATAAACCAGATTATGTTAGAAAACAGAATTTAAATGTAAATATTTTTTTAAAATATTCTTATCTATTAGAGAAAGAATAAGAAAAGAGATTTTTTAAATTTTACACAGAATTTCCTAATTAAATAACATGATTAGAACTTATTACCAGGTATTGCAATAACACTTCTAGTATGTGTATTGCAGTAATGCAATATGCAATTTGAGAAAAAAGTAAACTAAACCAGACATTTATCTTTTCAGAACTCAAATATTTTAACAGAACTGTGAATTATTAACACCCTATTAAGAATATGATACCAAACAAGCAGAATAAACATAATTTAGGAAAACACTGAAAATAAGAATGTGGAGTTACCTGCATGTAGGCTGAACAGCGTCTTGTAAAGATGTGTGTAGAATTTCATTGGATCAATGTTAAGAACATCACCTATTAACCAAATAAATACCAAATAAAGATTTACTCCATTCATTTATCCAACAATATTAAACAAAAGTTTGTTTTTAAAGATCTCTTACCTTGACCAGAGAGTATGTGAAAAGCACTGAGGACACAATGAAGACTCTCACGATAGTTTAAACCCTAAGAATATAAAACTGATTAAGTACCCAAAAGAATGAAATTTAAGAAAACTATAATAAAAATAAGCTCCACTTACCCCAGATGCAATAAGAGAATGAAGGACAATCAACAGGTCATCAAAAAATTCCACATTTATGAGATGAGCAAACCTTGAATCAAAGAGATTTTTATTTTTAAGCTATATTAAGAGATTTTTATTTTTTAAGCTAAATGCAAACTCAGTTCAAATTGATCTGAACTGCAAAAATCCACACCTCAAAAGTAGAACTAAATAAAATGCTGAACATTTATTGTCTTCACAAAGATGGATGATTCAGCCTCCACCTGCTAATCATGGCTTCCCTACAGCACCAGAAACAAGCTCATGTTCTTCAGGAAATAATCAAAGTAAGGGAATCCCATCAGACCCTGTCAGGTCTGCATCACATCAATTATATCATGGGAAATTTTACATCACATTGAAATGTTTTAGAAATAGGTACAAAATTCAGCAGAGAAATAAAAAATTTCAACAAGTTTGTCAGGGACCATCTTCTCTCACTGCTCATAAATCCCTTTCAAAGTAAAGAATCCCTTTAGTGCTTTACATCTTGTCTAACACAAAAAAAAAAGAAGAAAGTGGACTCAGTTCTTACTTTGCAAGACCTTCTAGCACAGCTGGCAAAAGTGGAGACTTCTGAGCTTTCTTCAGTATTCTAAAGTAAGTTACAAATACAATATTCAAGGTCTCTGTGTGCTGAAGGAAAGAGCAGAAAACAAAATACTTAAGGATGGAAACCAGACAGTTCTACTTCACTTAAACTCAATTGAAAATGCTTCCATCTGTCCTAGCCTTCCAAATGAGTCCGGGCACTGCCATCTCTGCTCTTTTTATGCTGAAAAGTTCAAGTGCTGCTCTCCTGCCCCCTACTTTGTCTCTGAATATTCTCCTAGCTAAATAGCCTCTTACCCTCAGCCCATTCCAGCTATACTCCTCCTTTGCCTAAAGGCAAATCTGAGAGGCTGGTGACAGCCATTGCATAGTGTCACGCATGCATAGTGTCACATAGAACAGGGCACCTGGAAGACATATGTCAAGGAATTCCAATACTTCTTTGTGCAGAGAACAGAAGGCAATAGGAATGGTTAAGTCAGCTTGTCTGGATAAACCAAGAGAACTTGGTATACTAGACCTCTGGCATGGGCAAAATATTTGTGCTGACAGGTAGGGATGGAGAAAAGACGCTTACAAAAGGGTTAGGAACTGCTACTTGGAAAATAACCTCTAAATTACTTACCAGCTTCAGTTTTTTTTCTTTACTTTCTGATGCTTCTGCTTCCAAGAGTTCTCGTTCCAGTTTCTCTTCTGCTTTCTTCCACTGAAAACATACAGGTGATTTTAAGACAACAGATTGAATGTTTCCAACCAGCCTCCGGGTTCCAAAGACTAAGAACAAATCTTCCATGCTTGGTGAGTTGCTTAAATCACCCTGTGATGCTACAGGGTAACCAGCTTAAATAGATATATTCCTTCCTCTCAGAAACAACAAATCAAAGACATTGTCAACACCAGAAAGTTAAAAACAAAAACTGGGAAGGTAATTAAATTCCCTGTAGAACCTTATAAACGTTCTCAAGTATGATGCACTCGTCATTGATGCTGAGAGTTAATAGTGGCAACAAAAGTGCGGTCATCATGCAGCAATTTGTTCTAGCTAAGTAGAGCATGAGAAAGCACACATCATACCTTTCTTTGCATTCTTGAAAGATTTTTTCTTTTCTCTTTGTAAGTCATGAATTTTTTCTTTGGTGCAATGTCTTCGGAATCTTTTTGTAATTCTACTTCTTTAATTCTTAAGTGAAGAAATACTTTTAACACCTATTGAAAATAAAACAAATACAATGGAAAGTGATCCACAATAAGAAATTCTGAATTTCATTCTTGCTAGCTGACTTTGCTGGTCAGATACTCTTCTGTTTACTCCTCTCCTTTTCTTTAATACTTGTCTCTCATCTCTGCTCACGGCTCCTTCCCCAGCAATGTCCATTTCTATCCATTCTTCCATTTGTCTTCAAGTCTCCCTCCCTGACCATATGTCTGTCAGGATCTGATCTCCTCCCAGTCCTTTTCCCTTGTCCCATCTCCCATCTCCCCCTCTCTCTAACCCTCGGGCTCAGCCCACTCCTAAGTTGCCAGTGTTCTGACAGAGTGAGGAACTTCTGCTTGTTAGCAGCCAGAAGCTGCACTAATTTAACTTTCAGATTTTTTTTTAAACCATTAACAGAAGAAAGTTGTGTAGTACAACAGAAAGACTCTTACCTCAGGTCTGACATCGTAATTCCTACCCCTCACAAGGCCAGAAATGACCTTAACGACACCAAGTGAAGCATAGCCCAACTTGTCTTGTTTAAAGAGCTTCTTAACTGCCTCAAAGCACAGTTCAGAAATCTGAAAAGTGAATTCAAACAAATTCTTCTGTAAAGCCAAGTCCACAACAACAGCTGACTTATAAGACTGATGGTATTTACTAATTAGAAAGTTGACACATCCTGTAAAATATAAAAAAGATATGGCCAGAAGATTGTGGAATAAAGCTCAGAAATACATTATTTGTCAATTAAACAAGAACTCTTTCCCTAATCAGAGAATCACTTACCATTTTTGATGTGTCATTCATGAGTGGAACAATGAGAACAATAATGTTATTGTGGAAGTTAAAGTGGGGTAGGGCCACAAGCAGCTCACACAGACACTTCACTGCTACCTCTGCTAGACCTTTATATGCTTTCAATGAGATGATGTTGCTTTTCTTCAACTTCCTTTGTTTCCAATCTGCACAAAATATTATTTTCAGGGATTACTGTTCAGAATGGAGTGCAGGGGAGCTTCTAATTATATTTTTAGTTGTTGCATGCATTCTCCTGCAGACTTTATGCAAGTACCATATCAAAGACAGCAGGTAGAACTCAATCACAGGAGGCCAACTGTGATGCTACAGACAATTTTGCATTTACTACAAAAAAAAATTGGAAGTGTTGTCTGTACCTTTAATTGTTTGTTCCAGATTTTCCAAGTAAAATTTATACTGACTCACAAGGCCTTCTTCAAATTCTCTCAATTTCTGAGTTTCTTTTTTAACCTGTAAAACAAAACACAAATGAAATTTTACTTGGAGAGCTAAATCCTGAAATTAGCCAATGGTGAAAAAATAGGCATTTTTAAAACAAATCACAGATATCTAAGTAGTTTTTCTTTCTTGACAGCCATTCCTAGAAATGTATTAAAGATAAAATATTTCTTCATATTTCTATAAATATTCTTGTGCTCAGAAGGCCTTTTCCAACAAGGGTTATTTCATTTTTAGAGACTGAAGTGAAATTTTCATCTAGATGTTATTTTAAAGCCATGGCTCTCAACTGCACTACCGATATTCAAATAACCTGCTGAAGAATTGCTTAAAAACAAGCTCCAAAAAACAAGTTATTGTGCATTTGTTCAGCAAATTATTGAACACATTTCAAAGAAATCTGTACTAGTTAGGTCACAATGTTGTGTAATTTGCTTTCTTTCTATTTCCCTTCAGTGTAACACAAATGACTGTTTTATTCCAGGGTTTATAAAGAAAGTTACCCCAGGTTTGATTTACTACTTTCATATACTGGTTTTCCCTCCATTACAACCAGTGTGTCACCTACACATAAGAATTAAAGGTTCAAAACAAAGACCTCTGGCCCTTAAAGTGTCACAGCTGCAGAATTACCAGGAGTACTTGTGTATTTGTCTCCCTTTGCTAAGAAGTATAAATTCATACTAAACAAATCAGTGTTAGTATTTGGCATACATTTAAAAAAAAAATCTGAACTAATCACAATGCTCTATAAAGAAATTGGGTATTTCACCTTGGTAGCCTTTTCTGCTTCAGTCAGAGGACGAATTTTGTAAGAAGGCACAATGTCTTTGAATATCTCCATCAAAGAAACCATGACCAGCTTCCGAACAATCACAGCCACATTGGGATCCTGTTCCATCAGCATGGCACGCAGCTCCTTCAACTTTTTAATCTGATTAACAGTAGAGGAAGTCAGCTCAAGATCACCCACAAACCAGCTCAAGATCACCCACAAACCAATGTACAAGCACAAGATACATTTCAGCAAGTTTCCCAAAGGAAACATGCCTCATTTTTAAATACTAGAAAGACATTAACTCACCAGTTACTTAGACTCTACTTAGCACTGCATGAGACACCAAGAAATGCTGGATATTCCAATATAATTTTTATCTTTGGAATGTTCAAACTATCCTTCGATTACAAATCTGCACAGAATTCCAGAAAACTACTAGCAAATCCTGAAACATTAAAAACTATCAGATACAACCTTGAAATCAGAGACTAAATAAGGGCAATACTTAATGATCAAGGTAATATGACAGGAAATACCACAGACAGTACTATTTCTAAAATCAGAAGTATTCAGAGGGCCAAATTATTCCTGAACAGAGCAAACACAGTTGTCTGGATCTTCAGGAGATTCAAACCCTTTGCACCAACCTATATCAGCAGTTTCACTGTTTGCCACTCCCTGAGAAATGATACAACACTGACCTTTTTCCTTGTTCTATTTTTCTGCTTTTGGTGTTGGGTTGTTTTGGTTGGGGTTTTTTTGGTTGTTTTTTTTTGTTGTTGTTGTTTATTTACTACACAACACAGGCACACACAAGTGCATGTTAACTAAATGCTACCTACATTGTTGTCTGGCTCGGAGAGAATAGCAGAGGCCAAGGCAGCGATGTGCATCTTCCTTTCCTGCAGCTTTTGCCTCCTTTGAGCTGCCATCTCCTCAGGAGGGAGAACAGGTAGGGGCTCTTCACTGAAGTCTAGCACAAGGTGTGAGAGAAAAGAAGGTCACTGAGGAAGTGGCTCAACAAATACCACATTGCAAACTACAGTTCTAGATACTGCATTTCAGATGAGCATGATGATAAACCCCACAAAGAGTAACGCACACAGTTCTATAGTAGAAGAAGCTTTAGAATTACCTTAGAGCTTATACTAACACAGAGATTATTTTTCCCTCCATTCCAAAATGTTATGTGTGCAAAAAGAAATGGACCAAGTGTTTTTGAATTTGCAAACAGTATTCCCTAAGTAAAGTGGGAATATATAAATTCAACATGTGACCCCAACTGTGCCAAAAACCTGCAGCGCTCTGCAATTTGCAGCCAGTTATTTGCCATTCACTTTTTCCTTTAAATATAAAACTGTTTTGTGTTTTCTGAGTATTACCTTGCTCTAAGTAAGTCCTTTCTCAACCTTGAATTATATTTAGAGAATAATGACTCAGAAGTGGCATAGTTAGAACTGCAACTGTTACCTGAATATGACTTTTAACTGTATAGTAAACTGCAAATCAAAATTTCATGGTATTCTGATGTTTTAAGCAAAATATTTCAAAGACAGACACTCAAAAGCCTGCAGAAGTCCTGACTGCATTTCAAAATTATCTCAAGATCAAACTAGAACCACAGCAGAGATTCCTGAAGTCAGACCAAGATTTCCCTTCTCACTAGCTGAGATGACACAACTATATAAGGGATGTCATGCGAACATGAGATACTCTGAAGCCACTGAACCATGAAGAGCGAGGCAGCAGCCAGGGTTAGCTCTGTGGCTGTGCTCCAGACCAAAATGGTTCCCAGAGCCAGGGAAGCCCAAAGAAGAGCAGAGAGACCCACCAGGAGCTGGTAGATCCCACTGAGAGGCTGACATGGAACCAGGCTCTGCCCTCCTTGGAGCAGAAATGGGAGCACCCAACAGAAAGCAGGCAGGATCGGGAGGAGCCTGCACCTTGTCCCTGTCAGGCCAAAGGCAGTTGTCTGGGTGAGGGGAGCGAATGGAGACAAGTTCATGGTCAAGGCAGCAAATGAACTCCTTCCTTGCCCACCTCACCACCAAGTGCCACTGAAAAACAGATATAATGCTCCAGTCAAGAAAGACCAGCCAAAAGAGGATGTGGTAGATGGGCAACCTGCACCAGAGGTATGCCCATAGTCAGAAAGGCCTACCACTCATATCATGGCGGCATACACATGAAAAAAAAAAAAAAAAAGGTTATAGTTGTAGATTCCTCCCTTCTGAGAGGAGCAAAGGGTCCAACATGCTGGGTAGACCCTTCTCTCAGGGAAGTCTGCTGTCTTCCTGGAGCCTGGGTTAAGGATGTCACTAGGAATCTTCCTAGCTTGGTACAGTCCTGAACCATTGTAAGAGAACAAGCCTGGAGGGAAGAAGCTCCACAAGTGCAAGTGCAGAGTCCTACATTTCAGGAGGAACAACACCATGCACCAGTACAGGTTAGGGGCTGACCTGCTGCAAAGCAGCTCCATGCTGAAGGACCTTAGAGTCCTGGTGGACAGTAAGTTACCCATGGACAGCAATGTGACCTTGTGGTCAGGAAGGCCAATGGTATCCTGGGGTGCATAAAGAAGAGTGTGTCCAGCAGGTAGAGGGAGGTTCTCCTCCCCCTCTAACCTAGTGAGACCATACCTGGAGTATTGTGTTCAGTTCTGGGCTCCCCTGTTCAAGAGAGACAGGGAAATACTAGAGATAGTCTAAGAGACAGCTAAGAAGATTAAGGGACTTGAATATCTCTCTTATGAGGAAAGGCTGAGAAACCTGGGGCTGATGGGGTTGGACTCAATGATCTCTAGAGGTACCTTCCAACCTTTACCATTTTATGTTCCTCAGGTCCTGGGATCTTAACAGGTAAGAATGCAAGCTCTGAATCACCATTATGATTTGGGGACAAAATGGCAATAAGCATATTAGAAAACATCATAAATAAAATAAGCTTAAATTACTAACTTTCTTAGGGAAAGTACTCTACAGATATGTCAGTGATTTGGAAAAAAAAGCAAACAAACAAAAATAACAAAAAGCAAACACGGTATTTTGTTACCCTCTTCTTCCTCCATTTCTTCTGTACCATCTTCTTCTTCCTGTGCACCACTGAGAACTGCAGAAATAAAGTGTCGAGCATACGATAAACATTGTGGAATTTCTAAATAATAAATTATATACATCGGCTACTATACTGGTTCCAGAATTTGTGTCTGACCTGGCTTTTCCACAGTTTGGGGAATAATGCCACCCTTGTCCTTGATGGGGAGCAAATGGATGAGTTCTTTTTCAGGCTCAGTCTGCAGGCGCCTTGGCACCTTCTCATACTTGTCAATCACACTTTCATGTTTTCGTTTTTTGACGTGAACAGGTTCACTGAAAGATACAAGGCAAACTAAATAAAGCAGCCATCTAATTAGACAATGAACAAAAATTATTTCAGCTCTAAAATATTAATAATTTAGGAAAACTGTTAGTAAAATACAAGATCTCAGCACAGCCTAACTCTCACCTAGGCCAGATTACTGTTTTACCTGCCTCCCTCCACAATGTGCTCTCCAGCTGCACGAGCAGTTGCCCTGGCAGGGGCTGAAGCTCCCTAAAAACACCACGGGCCATCCTACCCCGAAGGACTCCACCAACAAGCAAGCAGGAGGACTATGACCCTCTCACAGGACAAACAGTCCAGCATCATCCTTAAGATGTCCCACAGTCTCGCTCTCTCCTGCTTTCATCTCCCAGGTGAAGCTTAACCAGGATGCAACAATGAGGGGGTCAGTGGACATTTTTGTTTGTCCCCATCCCATGTTAATTTTTACCACTGCTACCACCACTTTTCTGCTCTGCTCACTGGAACAGGCTGTCACACCCCACTCTCCAAGGACAGCCTAGATAATGCAGTGTGGTGTACCAACTTTTTGCAGGATATGTTCCTAACCCACACATAAGCTAATAAGTATTTAGTCTGTGCCAATATGAACAAGTAATTTATAAGTGAGATAATACTGGACAAGTTCTTAAGAATTATTATAGTTGAACAGAGTACAGCAGATTAAAAAGACAAATTCCCCAGTTTAAAGGAACACTATGAGAGGAGCTAAAAGCTAGAAACAGTCAAACAGGTGAAAGAGCAATTACTTCCATTTTGGTTTGCCACAATTAAAAACCCTTTGTCATAATAAATGGAAGACACAGAGAACTGCACTTTGCAAAATGTCGCTAAATAAAAACGCACAATGAATTTTGAGTTTTGCAAGACTTTCAACCTATGTGACATCAGTTAATTTAGGGGAGGGGAAGGTTAAAACAAAATTATTTTAATTCAAGAACTTAAATGTAGCTGCAAGAGACCATAGAGTGCAGCACAACTGCAACTCTGTAAATAAAAAGCCATTTACCATTTTCCTTAGAAACTTGACTAAATTATTAATTAGTAACTATTATTAGCATTAACTAATTAATTTGTACTGGATTTAGCCAAAAATAGAGAGCTAGAAGAAATGCTCTCTCTTCTTTGATGATCAAAGGACTGGGATGCCTGCCATAGGAGGAAAGGCTGAGAAAACAGCCTGTTCAGGCTTGAGGAAAGAAGGCTTAGGAGACCTTCACACTACGTTTCAGCATTTAAAGGGTGGCTACAAAGAAAACAGAGACTCCTGTTTTACAAGGAGTCAAATTAAAATACAAGGGGTAATGAGTACAAGTTATTTCTGAGGAGATTCCAACTGGACACAGGGATGAAAATTTTTTGTAACTGTCAGCCATTGGAATTATTGCACTCCCCAAGGAAGTGGTGGAGGCCCCAGCACTGGAAACTTTTAAGATTCAGCTGGACAGACTTCTGGGTCATCATGTCTAGAGCACACTTTTGTCAAGAAAGGTTGGACCAGATGATCCTTGAGGTCCCTTCTAACCTGGTATTATATGACTCTACAACTCTTAAAAACAATAAAAAGTGCTTTTTGCTCATTTCAACAGTTAGTCAGGAGCAACCACTCCAGAACTAAAGAAAACAGAAGTTTACAAGAAGAATTAAAAGCACCCTGCAGCAGCCAGGCAGTCAGGCATACAATCTATCCACGTTCATCAAAACATGTACACTTCAAATCAATCACATAACTAGGCCACTCTGTAGAAGTGTATTCATAAAGACAATCCAGCATTTGGGATCACTATCCTTTCTGTATATTTTGGTCTTCCATGTGTTTACAGACATGGCTTTCAGAAACAGCAACTTGCAATCCAATATGGAAAGTATAATGGCCCAAAGACCTGGAAACATCTTGAACACCCTATCTAGAAATAAAGATTGGATACAGATTAAAGCATTTCTTTCTGTTTGAGGAATGCTACACATCTCACAGCCAGGGACCTCTGGGGAAGGAATACTGGCAGAAACAGTATCCTGCAGATCAGACAGAGCAGGTGAATGCACTGTTACACATCAATACTAAATAAATACTAAAGGTACTGACAGACTAAGGAAACATTAAACTGGAACTGCAAAGAAACATCAGACTGAAAGTGACCTCCTGATTAATAATACATATTAACCACACAAAGATGAATTAGTATGAAAAGCAGACATCAAAACACTTACTTAGAAGAAAGATCTCTGGTTAGAAATGATGCTTTTTGAGCCAAATCCTCCATTAATTTTAAGTCATCTTCATCCATCATGTCAAGTGGAAGAGCATCTTCTTCCTCTTCTTCCCGTTTTGTAGCTATTTTAGAAGATATGTACAGATTAAGATCCTGTATGTATATTCAAACTTGAAAACCTAACTGTCTACACTTGTGGGACTATTATACACCATACTTCAACTTAGAGCTCATCAAGCCATCAGAAACTTCTGCTGTATTGTGACACCCAATAATGATCAAAACAAATTAATTTTTACCATCTCCAATTGTGAGACTTTTGTTACCAGAATGGTTATATTTTATATTTTTCATAACTCTCCTTTTCTTTCCTTTAAGCTTGAATAGCAATTAATTATACATGGAAAATGAAATGTTGTCTTTTTGACGTAATCTTACAACATGATGCAGAAGGGTATTTAGTAACCCTGATACCTTTACACTTACAAAAATAACTATACAATCACTTACCAACTTCTTTTTTCTTGCATTCTTCCAATGGAAAAGGTTTTCTAGAGATAGCATCTCTAACAGCTTCCCTCAGCTTCTTTTGTTCTTTTCTATACTTCTTAGCAGCACTCTGCTGCTTGTACTGTTTATTCTTTAACTTATTATCAAGTTTTATTTTACTAGTTCTCAGTAACTTGCGAAAGCTCGGAACCCGTTTAGTGTTTTTTCTCTAGGAAACAAACAGAAAAACACAAGTAACTGACATATTGATAGTCTTTGTGAAATTTATTTCACTATTTCAGATCCCATTAAGTTCATAATTCTATTAGGGCTTTATAACGTGTTTCTTGCAAACAGTATCATTAGTTGGCTCTAAATTTACCCAACTGTGTAACATTTTTGAGAAGAGAGACCTGCAAAGAAACCCTTTTAAGCACATGAACACTCAAAGTATGGTGAACACATTGTTAGGGCACAGTTCTTTGCCCTGGGTGCTCCCCATCATTCTGCCTCCACTCTTCAGGCTGCCTTTCTTCCCCAACACACAGTAAGATACAAGGTACCTAAGGGTACCTTAAGGTACTGATACAAGACCAGAGACTCAGGAAAATGTAATTCTGCAGCACACTTGACCAAGCCTACCTTTGTCTCTCTCCTGCCCCAAACTCTCCATGATCAGCAGCTGCATGGAAGAGATGAGGCAGCCTCCTTTAAGGCTCAAAATAGCACAATGCAGAAGCTGTGTACATGTTAACAGCTGCCAAAGCTCAGGGAGCTGCAGTGGTCAAAAGCAAGAGGGCTCAGGGAAGGCCCAGAGGTGCAGATCAATTCAGGCACTCAATGACAACAACACAAAACGCTTCCAAGAGTGTTCATGATGAAAGCAGACACAGCACCCCTTACCTACTAAGGGGCATAGGATGGCAAGGGCTGTGCACAGAAAATGGGCCATCGTATTAGTTATGGTAGGGGAATATATGTCCCTTCAGCAAGAGGAAAATCAGCTGGCTAAGTATGGGGCTCCTTGAACCTGGAATTTTTGTCAGTTCACCTTTAGCTTTCATTTTTCACTTATGACTATTGGGAAAGCCTGGAACACTGTGTCCAATTTTGGGTTCCCCAATTTAAGAGAGACAGGGACCTACTGGAAAGAGTCCAACGGAGAGCTACAAGGGTGATTTAGAGACTTGTGCATCTCCCCTGTGAAGAAAGACTAAAGAAACTGGGGCTGTTTAGTCTGGAGGAGACTGAGAAGGGACCTTATTAAGGTCTACAAATACCTGAAGGGTGGGTGTCAAATAGAGTCAACCTCTTCTCTGTAGTGCGTAGCAATAGGATTAGGAACAATGGATATAAACTGGAGCACAGAAGGTTCCACCTCAACAGGAGAAGGAACTTCTTTCCTGTGAGGGTGATGGAGCCTGAAACAGACTGCCCAGAGAGGTTGTGGAGTCTCTCTAGAGACTTTTAAAAGCCGTCTGGATGTGTTCCTGTGCGATATGCCCTGGGTGATCCTGCTTTGGCAGAGGGTCGGACTCGATGATTTCTAGAGGTCCCTTCAAACCCCATACATTCTATGATATGGTATGATACACGAAAGCGCTGAAGGCACAGAAGCCCCAGTGACGCTTGTCCCTCGGCCACGCACACAACGCGGAGCTAGAACAGTCACAGGCAGTACCGCCGCCACTCAGGGGCCAGTTCGGACTCTGCTTTTCCTTCCCCGTCCCGCCGCCCCCGCAGAGCCCAAGGACAAGCTGCAGACAGCCCTGCTCGCTGTTGCAGTTCGGACGCCACGCTCCTCCGCGTAACGAACAGCGATGCGTTCCTTCATCCGAGCCCCACTTTCGACAAGACCACTACCGAGGGGCGAGACACGAGCTCGCATCTCACCGCTCGCCCCGACGAACAACACCGATACTCCGAGTTCTGCAGTTGCCTATAACTCCACGGCCGCTGCAGCACCGGACAGACACGCTCAGCCCAAGGAGAGCGGAGGACAGCAGCGGAAAGCAGGCCCCTCCCGAAGAGCCCGCGGCGGAGACGCCGGGGCCGCCCCGCGCACGGCCGGGCCGCGTCGGCCCTGCCAGGCATGCCCCCGCGGCGGCACACCGGGAAACGGTAGCCAGACACGACTCCCCATTCCCGCACAGCCCCCTAGACACTGTACCCCACTCCGTTCCCGTCTTACCGGCTTCATGGCGGCGGCCCCGAGCGCGTGCTGCGCTGTGCCGGCGGTGGACAGCGGAAGTTGGGGTAGGGGCGGGGCGGGGCCGAGCCGGCCGCGGCTACAGCGGCCCCTGGCGGTGGAGGCCGAGACGAGGGGCGGGGCCGCCCCTCCCACCGCGTAAATAAACCTGCCTCTCACGCCGAGGCTCCCCCCTTCGCTCCCTTCTCCTTCCGAGCTCAGGCCCCAGCCTCCGAGCGAGCAAAGCGAACCGCAGGACGCCCTACACTCTCCCCGGCTCCAGGTCCCCGAGCGCAGGCACGGCCGGAGCCCCGCGGCGCCCCAGGGTGGACTGGGGAGAGGAAAAGCGGAACAGAGCCCATCTGCAATAAGTTTTATTTACACGAGAACTGTTACTAGTGGTCTTAAAGGAAGGCTTGATTCTTCTATTTACAGTTATATACAGATTTATAGTTGAAAAGTAAGAAAACTGTACAAGATAACACAAAAAATATAAGACAAGTTGGATCCAATTAAAGTAGTGAATACATAAGTTAAGAAAAAAATCTGACATTTACATTTCAAATTGTAATGTTAGGAGTAGCATATATGTAGTTTTTAAACCAGATAGCAATGTAAGTTACACCACACTAAATCTTTAACCCAAGTACATAGACTCTGCTTTTAAACACCAGACACCTGGAAGCCTCTTGCACTTAAAAATACAGAATGAGAGTTCTGACTTGATTTCAACAGAGGGACCAGTTAAAAAACCCCACATGTAAGGAATTTATTTACATTAAATATTAGCAAAAACGGACCAGGAGAGTGCAAGTGTTCCGCACCTGCAGTGCTATCCATTTTAGATTTCCATCCCCTACAATCACAAGTTGTTGTACAGCATCTTTGAAAATAGTAAATGTTTAAAAATACCTGCTGTGACACAATGACTGTATGTCTCACAGTTAAACGATGTTAAAGAATTAATTATCACTAAACCAGATGCTTTTTGGATTTCATTATTGCACACTAGTGAAAGAAAGTTTCAAAAGCAATTCTGTGTCTGCATTATTCTGAACTGTTGAAAGTGGCTGCTTCTCTGACAAGGCAAAGTCTGCAGATAGCTTTGTCAGTTTCTAGTGTTCACCATTATGTACAAGTATTTCTTAGGTGAAAACGGCTCAACAAAATAAAACTCCTGGTGGCAAAACCCTTTCACAGAATACCCACTTCATTTTTAGCACATTTTCAATAAGCTGCACAACCAATACACCAAAACAAATGCTTAACACCATTTGCTTTCAAAGCTGTACACTCTGGAAATAATAGCCCTGATTTTACCCCTGTTTAAAATTCAGATTATTTTTGCTCTAACTGGTTTGGGCACAACACTTCCACAGTTCCTGAGTTAATTACATTTGCCTGGACTGAAGAATGAAGCTGCAACTTTTTAAAAAAACAAGTAAATAAGATAATGACCCTTCCCAAATTTTAACCACCTTACACATAAACATACCAACAAACTTATTTGGTCCTCAATACTTTCAAATGGTTAATTTTGGAGGTAATATTTGTACCAAAGCATTTGGCTTGGATAGCAGTTTTGGGGCCTTCAGATTTAGCATTTTCCTCATCCCCTCCCAAAAGTGCCTTTGTGGTATTTGTAAAAAAAGTTATGCCTAATTTTTTTTTTTTTTTTTTTTAAGTACCAACAGAAGTTATTACAAATGTTTATTGCATTGAGCTGATTCTTTTAAAGTATTAAATAAGAACTCGCCTGTGTGAAAGCAAACATTCCTCAACAAAAGCTAATACTGGCAAAAGGATGAAGATTCCATCAGTTCATTACTCCACTGAGAGCTGTGTGATTTTTCCATCTCACTTTCACATTTTCTATAGTGCTTTTCCACATAGAAGTCATGTGAAAACTCCTTTGTCATGAAGTAGTTTTCCACATTTTCAATTGACCTCAACACGATGATTAGCTTTTCAGTGCTGGACTATGGTTCTTGTCCCCTTCTTTGTTGTCCTTCATCAGTGAGGCAAACACCTGGAAAATGTAAATAATTTTCAAATATTGGAAAAAAGTTCTATAAAAGATCAATATTAACCACAATATTATAATGGAGATTTAAGTTCTAGAATGAAACACTAGAAAACAAGCACCCATTGCTCAGGAGTCGGACATCCAACATAATATAGTTGTTAAGCGAAGTACCCTATATACTCTTGTGCTGACATGTCTGTTTTGATACATACACCCAAGAACTCACCTGTGCCCATTTTTTATTACTATTCTGCATCTGAATAGCTGCTATACAACTAAAAAGCTTTTCTGATGTAATGTCTTCTGGAAGTTTTGTTAGAAACTGTGCTATATGGATGAAGTCCATCTGTAGAAGAATATCTTCATATAACCGAAGGATTCCTAATCCTGTCCTAAACAAAAATTCTTCTCCATCTCTACAGAAAACATCCCAGACACGACAGGCCAGATCAAGTGGTAATGACTTGCTGTAGAGTGTAAAAATCCTACAATTGAGGGGAAAAAAAGGAACAGTTATAACTTGAACCTGTTTCAGAAAGTTGAAAATACAATATAATAGGCAAGTACTTTACAAAGATCATAACTGTGTAACTTAACCCTTCCCATTATTTATACCATATAGTTTAACAGTTCTGTTCATCATTTGTTTTCTAAAGCCACAGATCTCTTACAAGAGAAGGCTACATGCCACTAACGTACTAATAAGAATTCAATCACTACATTTCCATGACACATTTTGAATTTCTAATCACATTAAAAATAGCCAAAATTTAAAGACGGTCGCTATTCTATTCTTACTGGAAAGACTCCAGTTGCATTTCTTATTGCAAAGTTGTTTGTTGGTTGTTTTTTTTTTAAGAATGTTCATTATAAAGAATGAGATTTCCATTTGCTATATGCACCTTATTTTGTTACTTCAAAATGTTCACTGCATTTCCAAGTTTAGCCTTCCCAAACCAGGTCCTAGGTTTCATCCTCCTGCTTTCAAGTCTACATTCCTATATTTATACTTTCAGTAGCTGATAATGCTATTTTCATCAAGTCATAACCAGTCATAAGACCAATTATGGTGTAGTAGCTTCCTCTCAGTTATATTACAATAGCTGATTCTTACCTGCAGGAACAAGAAAATGAGACACAGAGGAATCCTGTTTCATTTTCTACCTTAGCAGATGTTACTCCTAATCTCAGCTCATAAAGTTTGAACTCTGCCAGAGGAACTGTGGTTGCATAAAACAGTTCATCATGACTTAACATCTTGAAAGCTGAGCTATATAAACACATACTGAATTCTGTGTTTTTTTAATGCTGTATTCCTATTGCTAAAAAACCTCTAGCAAAAATGGAAAGTGCTCCAACAGTTTTAAGGTTAGATTTGCTTTGTTCTCTGAACTCACCAGTCTATCAAATATATGTCTGGAGTAAGACTGTATGATTTGAAATGAAGAAACAATTTGGGAAGATTTTCTTCAAAGAATACTTCAAAGGTTGCAAAGTATTTCAGCATCTGTAGAGATAGTAAAGTACCTCATAAGCAGTCATAAAAACATTTAGTTGCAAAACAACACAAACCCCACCAAGAACTGAAGATGTCAACATACGCTAAGAAATCACATTGTGTTTAGTACAACAATTGTTTCTAGAGGAAAAACAGACGTTCTACATATTAGTATCTAGTATCCTCAATTTTGTAAGCACAGCTTAAAGTCATCCATTATTCAATAGGACAAAAGGAAATCATGAATAAATCAACTATGCTTCAAGTCAAAAGACTGTTATGGCTCAAAATCAGAAAACTCTGTGCATACCATGCTGTGATCCACACGGAAAAAGGCCAGCTGGCATGGCTTGTTTAGAAGGTTAGCAAAGGCAATAAAAGCATCTGCCTCTTCCAGATTGAGAATGAGCACAGCAGCAATGAAGGACATCCCTTGTACCTTCAAGTGGGAAAAGCATCAGGCAAATACAGGTGAGTAGGTTCAGTATATCTTGTATCTTTGGAAATGCAAATATTTACAGTCTGCAATATATCAAAACCCACTGTGTAACACTTCCAGATTAATAGAAACAATACAGATAAATAATTTTCATGCATGCAGTCAAACTGATTTCACCAAGAAGTACTATTTATTCAGATGCTGGTTTTAGGTACTTGATAGAAGTTCTGGGAGGTCTCATGATCATGAGTCCTCAGGACTTGGAATGCAAGAAAGTTAAAACCAAACAGGACTGACACAGAGCTTAGAAGAGACTAAACTTGGCCTTAAATTCATTGGTAAGCTATGGAAAAAGCAAACATGGAGAAAAACCTCACACAGGGAACAGTTTAGAATCGGATAGATATGTTGGAATTCAGACAAAATTCTGTTTCAGAAGAATGAACACATTTTTCCACTTGCCAAACAGTAATTGTTCACATAACTAAAATTATTTTTTTGAAGATGTTAGCTACAATGCAAGTTCACATTTTTCTATATTACTCTCTCAAAAACAATTTAGCCTGCAACGAAAGCAAAGAGCAGGTAAAATCCAAATACTATAGTAAAAATAATTTTTCCAATTTCAACTACAGTGATGATCATTCCACTGTTTCTAGGCATTTATGCTGCTTGCTCCTCATTTAATAAAACATACTCAGTATTTCAACCAGCTAGAGAAAAGAGTATTGGTATGCATCAAAACCAGTCCATCAGCTTTCCATTTTTGTGAGACAGATGGGTGTGGAAATAAGATCACATTTACTGCCATATTAACATTAAAATAAGTACAGGATCAGAAATATCCAGGCTAGCTGTGTTCCTAATGAAAAAGAAAAGACCCATCCATGAAAAATTAGTTATTTGTCTTTTAAAACTCCACCCTGGCAAAAAGCAGTCTCAGAACATGCAGAGTTTGTAATCTCACTTAAAGAATATGGGAGGGTCTCCAAAAATGAGGTCACAGATGACAGAATTCAGGGCTAAAAACATTTGAAAATAAAAAAAAAACAACTGGATATTGATGCAGAGTCCAAAGAATGTTTGATTTAGAGAGGAAAAACCACCGAGTGCTAAATAATGCTTTATTGCATGGATCAAACTTAAAACACTTCAAGTTCTTTTTAGCCCAGAAGCGATTAGAGAGTGTGAGTGGTGTTCCTGGCTAGCCCCAGGAACAAAGAAACAAAAAGAAGAAAAAAAGCACATCTGTGTTCTTGATCTGCCTCTGTAAGCTGTCACCATGCACAGATGTTCAGTTTAGCTCGTCGGTTTGTGGGGTTTTGAGCAATTTTTTATGGGTTGTTTTGGTGGTGGGGGTTTTTTTTGTGGTTTTTGTTTTACTTTCTAACACAGTAATGTTTATTGCAAACAAGCTTATCTTCACTGAACTTGAATGGAGTAATTAATCTTTGACAAGAAGACACTAGATTAGGAATTTCTGGATCCTAGGACATGCAGCAGTGAATCAGAGTATTACTATGGAAACAGCAGCAGTAGAAGCAATACTAGGACAGAAAAGGCAGAAGTGTTCTCTGCTCAGTGGAAGTCCACTAGCATTTTGGGTTTTTTGCACTTTTTTTCTGTAGATACTCTGGGTCTGTCACAACTGTAATGTCTTTAAACAGTTCCATTTAAAATTTTCCATGCGAGACTGATTGAATGCCCATCCTTGACATTCAGTGCATTTTCAGCTATTTAGTTATCTCTAAGAATTATTATCATTGTACCTGCTGTGAAATAAGTACCAAAGTTGAATTATTTTTAGTAACATATAGTTTAGATAACCTACTTATTAAATACACTTCAATACATGTCATCTTAAGCTTATTTGCCATGTTATAAACATTTACAGCAAATACTCACATATCCCACATCTGGTCTGTAACATGTATATGCTCCTAAAACACTATGCAGGAGATCATGATAAGGACCACCCTAATACAAGGGGAGGGAGGAGGGGAAAACAAAACAAAACAGATCGGTTTTGGTTTTTTGTTTGTTGGTTTTTTTTCCCCAAAATGTCTTTATAAATACAGGAATGTAACAAGCCAGTATTTTAAGATGCAAATGAGCCAATGAATTACTGCTTTGTTCACATCTAGAGTAATACCACTTTTTATTCTAAGCATCACCCTTTTTGCTTTTGAGATGTTAAAGGAAAAATAACAGACCAATAATGCTGTTTCAGTGGAAATCAGTATATAATGGAAAATGAGGGTATCTGGTACACATCCAGTGCTGTTTTTTCCTTTCCAGAAACAGTGGATGTTTTAATGCTTAGTAACACAAGTTACTATATTACAATAGCACATGCACTTTTATATACTTCTATGTGATTTAGCTATATAAAGCCTGAAAACGTGTATGAAAACTCATCTAGATTTCTGCAGAAGAATATTCTAATTTTTGCATGCAATCTCATAAACATTCATAGGAACCACATGTCATTTTTTCCTCTGGAGAAAAATCCTTATTGTCCACACTGTTTCTACCTTATTCTTAGTTTTAAAATATGACTACTAAATAGAAAAAGAACCTAATTTTACTTTTGTTGTTTTATATAAACTGCTGCTAAAAACCACTCCACATTTAGCCAGTTAGGTTTATTTTCTTAACTTCTCAGAAGTTTAAAGTTGTCGTAATCAAAGTTACAGAAATCTTACCTTCTGGAAAATATACAGGGATGGAAATGTGCGTGATATATCCAATTTAATTAGTTCCAGACTGGCCTCACGGTCAGCAACAGACACACCTGCATCTACAAGCAAAACCAAAACTTATTAAAACCAATGAATTCACATTTCGGAATAAAACTGGCATTGTGTAAAATCTTCTACAATCTAAGGAAAAAAGTTACCTACTTTAAATTCTTGGAGCTCACTTCTATAGTGCTAAATGTCAAGGGCTAAAACTGTCTGCTGATACCTGGCATATGTCATTAACTCCAAAAAGTGAGGAAATCATCAGTAATTACTACCTGTACACTCACTGTTTTTCAAGTCATACACCTTTACATCCTTCAGACTTATAACTACAAGGTTATTTTTCACTTCTCTGTAACACTCTATCCAGGCTCAGACTGGCCCTGCAGTCACTGGAATTTGAACTTTGCCCAAGCCAGTCCTCAAAACCATGTTTTCTTCCTTATACTCTACAGATTCTACTGCATCTTCAGTTATTGAGTCTGTCCAAGACCACAGAGGGGGAGCACTGCTCTTGATCTAAGCATGATCCACTGGGATCTCACTTCTCAATTTTTTCATTCCTAATTAGCTCATCTGGTCACTCATTTCAACCTGAAGCATCAATGTACACTACAGGATAAAAAGAATAATTACATATATTATCACAAGGTGCCAGCACTTCTCCACTTGCAAAGCATATTACTTTCAAAAGTCATGCATTTCTCATGTCCCACTTTTAACAAAAGTAACTACAACATACAGAGAAACTTCAATGAAGCTACCAAAATTGACCACACAGTTATGATCTACCAAAGTTATATTACTTCTGAGCTTTTGTTAGGTCTCATTTGCCTTGGACTGGCATTCTTCAGGTGGCAGGAAAGAAGATAGCATTCACTCAAGAATCTCCAGAAGAAATTTAAGCTGCCCCTTGAGTTCTCTGTCCTACCCTCTACATCTGGCTATGATGTAAATACTAGTAATAACAAATGGAAAAACACATGTGGCGCTTAAGAAAGTTCTCTTTTGGAGGGCTTGAAGCAGTCAAGAGCCATTTGGGTATGGCAAGATGAGAAATTGATGAATAGGCTAAACAGAACCTGTTTTGATGAAGCCTATAAAGTAGCATTCCCCTCCAGTCCTCCTAAAACTATGATAGTTGCATTCATGAGTAAGTGGGACTGCTACAGGCTGTGCTAGGAAAGTTTGGGAGAAAGAACACAATTATTATTAAAGACCATACACATTCTAAAATAAAAAGTTGTCACAGTTTAGGGTCAGG
>VYZU01088910.1:4749-15810 GCA_013401355.1 Ceyx cyanopectus
AAGAACTTCCTCCCTCCAGACTTCATCTGTGGTCTTGGAGACCTGGGACTCCTGGTAGCTGAACTTAGAAGTAAAGACTGAGGCAAAGGTGGCATTCAGTAACTCAGCCTTCTCTCTGTCCTCAGTCACCAGGGCACCCGCTTCATCCAGCAGGGCCCACACTGCCTTTAGGCTTCTTTTTGCCTCCAACATACTTGTAGAAGCTTTTCTTGTTGTCCTTGACCTCCCTCACCAGCTTGATTTCAAGGGAAGCTTTAGCTTTCCTTATTGCATCCCTAATCCTTTGACAACCTCCCTAAATTATTAAATCAATCATAATAATAATTTATAATCTATAAATCAAGTTTACTTGCAAACACTGCAGGTAGTTAAATGCACAAAAGCTGTATCAGTACCAATAATACAGAAGACAGGATATTTTAATGTGTTTATGTTTCACCCACAGACCGCAGAAATAAAGTTAATTCAATCTATCTCCACATAACTGAACAATAGTTTATTTTTTAAATTTCATTTCTGCACCCTTTATCTGTCTAGAAAGGCTTCCCATACTTCTCATTTTTAACCTAAAATTTTCCATGCTTTCCTTGAATCTCTAGAATTTCTCAGACAGGAGAAAACTCTACAAACTCTAGATACATGATGTCTGTAATTTTTAATACATGAGAACTAACCCAATTTCAACATGTATCCATTGTTAGATTTATAATGCATATAAACAATAATTATGCGTACAACAGAATTATGTACTTTTACCCTGAGAAGAATCAAGGGACAACTATTTCAGCACCTTCCCTCAAAAACCTGGAAGAGCAGTCTAGGTTCTTTAATAGAGGTGAGGGCAGACTGGGGGGAGTCTGTTCTGACAAGTGAAAACCACAGGGCCACAAGGAAGCAGCAGCAGATTCAGTGCTACGTGTTGTTCTGCTTTATCTTAAACTAAAAAAGCAAGTAAAATTTCAGCATTAAGCTTTGCTCCCCATCTCCCCCTTTTGCTACTCTCTCCTTCTAGTAACTCTGATTTCACATAGGTAAAGCTCCTTCTTGAAGTGGTTTCTGTTCTCCACAGACACTTTGCTAGGCTAAAACACCTCTGTGAAGCTGAAGCAAATTACAGCAGGCAGCAAAGTACTTTTACAGCAACATGAAAAAGCTGCTTGTTTAAAATCTTGCCTAGAACCAAACACTCCTTTATACACAGAGAAAGCTGACAGGGCACAGCAGCCAGGCCATGTCGTACTGATGCACTTGATCATTAATTAGTCTAATGAACACTGAACCCCAGCAGATAGGATGAAGTTATGACTCAGAGCAGCAGATGTGATTCTATCTGAACCCTCTGGGGAGTGTCTGTGACAGCGAGTGGAGCAGGCAGTCTGAAGAGCAGTGTCACAAAGGAAGACATTTCTGTCATGGAGGAAGAAATTAGTCTTTGAATGGCAGTTAATTTGTTCCAGACAGAGAATTTTGCTGTTAGGAAAATTTCTTTGATTAAACCAGAATGAATCCCCAAACAAGTATATATATTATTTCAACTCAGAAGACCATCTAGTTTAGAAAGGTATCGTAAACAGCAGTTGCTTATAACCTCCTCACAACTGTATTTAGCTTATTACTTCTTACTCTCTCTAAGGTACAGAACCTAAGACATGCTTCCATCAATAAAAATACTGAAGTGTGGATGCCAATTTACTCCAGTGCTTCTGTACATGGTGGTTTTCCTGTGCAGCAAGCACGGAATCTCTGCAGGATGATGTAGCTCACAGGAGCCAAAAGCTGATTTACTGAAAAGATGAGCTACAGATCAGCTTTGATACTGCAAGAGGAGATGAAAGACAGACCTTGGAGCTGCCAGGGCCAGTCACAGTCACACAGCTCTGGCCACCTGCACATACATCTCTTAATGCTCCAAGACTCAGGCAGACTAAGAGCGTTCCAGAAGCTGAGCTGTGATTCCTTCCAAGGCCAAAGCAGTCTCCTGACTGGGTCAGCAGAACCAAGAAGTGTGACACTCTACCAATGTGTGCACACTACTGTAATATGCACACTGCAAACACACCACGGGAAGCTAACACCTGTCACCTAATGGCAGTAAATTGCTAGCTTGAAGTAGAAACACCCTTGAAGCTGCCTGCTAGCACACTGACCAGGGTGGTGCTTGTAAGTCCCCATAAGAATGGGGCAAAATAACATGTTCTTTGCAGCAATATACTGATTTCATTTGTCCCTCGGGAAAAGAAAAATTATTTTCTTTTTCTACATGGTCACAATCATATCGTTCAGAGCAATTTTGGAAAGAAACCATATAACAGCACCTTGCATTTTATACAACGAATCCTAACAGCAGAAATGAGGCCTCAACTGTTGTCACAGGTGACAAAAATCTCCATGTTCAGCTTACACAAGGCAAGGTCCCAAAGCTGCCTCTCAGGTTCTGCTGAGAGCAAGGGCAGGTGAGCTAAGCTTCTCAACTTGCAGGTTATTTCTGTTGTTCTATGCATTTTAGAGCACTGCTCATCTTAGCTAGTGAGTCTTTTTTCTCTCTCTCTGCAATTCCTTTTCTCCATCTAGTCTGCCTGCCTCAGCAGTTGTTTGTAGTGGCACATTATGCTATTAAGGGCATCAAGAATTGCAAAAATGGACAGAAATCCATATGGCTTTCCCATATTTATTTCCTGGTTAATATGTATTTATGAATGGGTTTGTATTGGCAGAGGCATCAGTTACACCTACACAAGGAAAAGTCACCATTGGTCAATCACACTGAAGACACATCTGGGAGCAGAAGCTTTTGTGGAGATGCTTAAGGAGCAGGTGATCAGACCAGAGTTTGCAGAGAGAAGGAACCTGGCAATATAAGCATTTGTTTAAAGTCTTTTCTAGATAGCTTAACAAATGTCATAAATCAATGAGATATAAATACCTGCAGAGACCTGACCAGTGCCTTGCAGAGGCTATTCCAGATCTCAGTCCAGTCAATCTTTTTTTAAATTTATATAGATATGGAATATCTATAATATGTATATATAATATGTATGCATATATATATATAAAANACAAAAAATCCTGTTTCTGTCTCTGTTCAGAATTCTGGAAGTGCCCGAGTTCATTTGCCACAATGTGACAAGCATAATCCAAAACTACTGGCGTTTTTTTGCAGTAAGATACATGCATTTAAAATAGGACTGTATACCCTGGAAAATACAATGAGCTAAGTCTCTCTAATTTTACTCATTCAAAATTCTAATAGTCAATATAAGACCACTGTAATATACTGCAGATACATACTGCAGATTCCTTTGGTAGCTGGTACCTCACTGGGGTATTCAGTTGTGGTTCCAGGCTGTTTCAGCCCCTTCTTCCCAGACTGGTAAGGGCTCAGATGCAGGAGAGAAGGAAGTTTTAAAAGTTACATTCAAAACTTTATTTAAAAAAGTCAAAAACATTCCAATTTTCACTGAGTTCTTACCTGGTTCCTTACAGCCTGGGATGCCAACAGGAATTTCAGTTCTTCTTCCAGTATTTTTAACCTGCTTCCCTCTCTCACCAACAGACAAGGGTATTTCTTTAGTACACAGAAAGCTTGAGTTTTGAAAACTTTTCAAGAAGAAATTTAAAGACTTGAAGTTGGAAACACTACATTGACAGGTTACAAATCTTAACTCCTTGTTTTCTCACCCTCTTTCTCAGGGAAAACAGCAGAAATAACTGAGTACTAACAGGGTAAGAAAGCCCAGATTGTCTTAATTGATTACTTCTATTGTGCTTTGGTTTCTAGCTCCCATCTTCTAACATGGTTTTTTCCCCCTTCTAAAAAAACCCAAACCTCTTCCATTCCCAATCCTGACCAAAAGACTGAAGTTTAGGTGAGAAAGAGGCCTCTGGAAAAGCAGAAGTTTGAATCTGCAGTCCACGATTTCTCTGCTCTACTTTACCCTTCTGAAATGCAGACAACAATGAGCTGCCTCTGCTATCATTTCAGGTTCAACCTCACCGGTGGGCTTTGGCTCAGCTCACACTGCCCCAGCTCTGAGCACACCTGATCCTGGTAAGAGCTGTGCCCCCGAGGATGGGAAGCCAAGGGTGAGCTCGTTTCCCCCGGGGAGCCCACTCATTCCTGGACCTTGCCCCTTCCTCCATCTCCTTGCTGTGCTTACAGACAGCATTCTTACTGTGCTGGGAAACAGAGTCTCTCCAAGGTTTCCTTATTTCCTCTCAGCTTGGTGAAGATACCCCTCCCACCCCTCCCGCAGCACATGGGCTGTTCTGACCATACCAGTGTGTTTCAGACTGCTCTCAGTCTCAATTAGCCTCTAGATGCCACCCTGCTCTATTGACCATTCCTTTCTGGACTCTTTCATTTATGGTAAATCTTTGCATCACACAAAACCTTTCCAACCCTTTTTTCTATGTCTCAAGCTCTGTGGCACAAAGCATTGTGACTGGCCTGCAGCAGCTTAACTCTTACTGACAGACTCCAAAGAACCAGTTCCTACGCCCTTGAAGTAAAGGTGAATGAATAAACAGATCTAAAGGGCATCACATCCCTTACTCTGGGATTGTAATGTATTTCACTGAGCTGCTTCATGTTGTTCATGAGGCTGCATCAGGCAGCATCTAACCAGGTGACCTTATATACTTTAATTTTGTGTCTTTTCTATTGTGAGCTTTGAATTGTTACACATTTATATATTCCTTGGTTTTCATCTAAGGAGGAGACACTTTATTATTGCTAAGAGTATAGTCCAACATTTAAGTAATAAACACCCCCAGGTTTTCACAAATGAGCAAATCTATAACAAGAAATCCTCTCCTCTCACTACTCTACTGTACCTTAGAGAAAAAAATAAACATTGATCACTGATTGAGAACTGATTTCCTGATAGGTCTCAAAATTAAAACAAAAATGGCCTCTGCTAGAGATACTGAAAAAGTGCAGCTCAACAAAATGATGCACACTGAACATCAACAACTGCACATGGAAGGATTTTTTAATAGGACTATTAGAAAGGTGCTAACAGAAGAAACTCTGAGACCAAACTGTGCTGTAGGAGTTGGCTAGACACAGAATACACTCAACCAACCACCCCAGTACTGCCAGTTAGGGAACTTCCTACTGCAGTCGTTCCTGAGTGACTGAGAAACATCACTGCTCTTGGCTTTACACAGGAGCAACATGAGGGAGATGCATTCGACCAACTTCACAGCCACACCACCTAAGTGCTAGTTATAAAGCAAAGATACTTCACTTCACCATAACTGCTAATAACTCAAGCCCTGTGTTCCAGCAAAGACCTCGTTCCCACCCACTGCAGGGCCATGCATTTCCTCCTGCATGGCCCTGCAGTGAAGTTAATGCTGCATTCGTGACATGAGAGTTATTACCAAGGCAACAGATCGAAATCAAACAGCATTATAATTTCACTACAGGAAAAAGGGAGAGTAGAAGCCAGAAGGTTAAAAAAAAAAAAAAAGGAGGAAAAAATTCTACTAAATAAACAAAAAAATTAAATTAAATCCATGGAAATGTTAGAACATACTGGTTTAAATACATCTTTTCTTTAAATATATACTTTTAAGTTCCCTCCAAACTGACAGTGCACCTTTAAATATGCTTTCACAACCTAAAAAATTCCAGGAACAGATTTTATCACTTACTAAAAAAACCCATAACCCCACATTAAGGCAAAATAACAGAAAACAAAAGTACAATTAGTAGGATGGTTAGTTGCTTTTCAGTGACATTTGTGTTAACAAATGTCTCAACATTCTGTCTGGTTTACCTCTGATGATTACATTCATTTGCAGGAAAAAGTGGGGTCAAAATTGTGCACTTAGCAGACAGTCCCTGATCATGTTTCATTACGTGCATGTCCCAAATGAAAAGACAAAATAGCAGGACTTCCTTGGTAAGAACATGGTTTGTTAACTCCTGTACAGTTCTCTGCACGTGTTACCAAAATAAAGTTAATATTTCCAAGGGAAGATGTCACAAGCCGGTGTGTCAGTAACGTTCAACACAAGACTGCAAAGTCATTTACTTCCGGGACAGCATTACACTGAAAAAATGCTGATTTATTACAGACATAACTTTGGATTTTGTTGGGTTTTTTCAATTTTTGTTTTTTTCTGCTGTTCCTGTTGAAATGTCAGTTATAAATTAGAAGCCTTTTTAATACATCTGACAGGCAGACTGTACAGTAGATGTGTCCAGACTGGCTAATAATTTGCTACCATCATACCATGAATTTTACTTTTATTCATGCTATTACATTCTTCAATACATATTCTTCTAGCTAATAAACCGAGAGAACTCAAAAAAGACTGAGAAAAAAAAGTATTTCACTTCAACTCATCAATTTAAAGGTCCAGTTTGGGGAAAAACAAACAAACAAAAACCCAACACAAAAACTGCACAACCAAACAGATGTTCAGCACCAGAAAAATAAGCAAAATATTGATATTTAAAGATTTAGGAAATGGAAAAAAAAAACCAACAAAACAACCCACATCAAAAACAAACAAAAACCCCACAAAAACTGCACAACCAAACAGATGTTCAGCACCAGAAAAATAAGCAAAATATTGATATTTAAAGATTTAGGAAATGGAAAAAAAAAACCAACAAAACAACCCACATCAAAAACAAACAAAAACCCAACACAAAAACTGCACAACCAAACAGATGTTCAGCACCAGAAAAATAAGCAAAATATTGATATTTAAAGATTTAGGAAATGGAAAAAAAAAACCAACAAAACAACCCACATCAAAAACAAACAAAAACCCAACACAAAAACTGCACAACCAAACAGATGTTCAGCACCAGAAAAATAAGCAAAATATTGATATTTAAAGATTTAGGAAATGGAAAAAAAAAATCATTGTGTTTCAAACAAGAATGAGAACCTTTTAGTGAAATGCTCATTACAGTATCTCACCTCAGCACTCTGAACCTGCTTCCTCTGCCATTTGAGAAGGGTTTTTTATTGTTTATTTTTAAACCTGAGAAAAATTATATTGCAAATAAACATCCCACCTCAATATCACTTCATGTGTTTGGAAATCCAGTATTTTTATAGTTTGCCTAGGTTTCAGTGGGGGGTTGCTTGGTTCTGTTGTATATTTTATAATTTATAATTTATGTTGTATATTTATATATATAATGACTTGACAGACTTCGTAAATTATCAGAAGGGAGGTGGGATATCAAAGTTCAAAGGAAATCAGTTTTTTATTTTAAACTTATATTCACCTTCTATTGTATACTAATTCCAACACCAAAAAAACCCTAAAAATTATTAGTTATACATGTTCTATTACTGGAACAGTTTAAGCCCACTTCCCTCGAGACATTCAATCTAATATCTCCAAGCACTAAAGTATGTTCTAATGATCATTCCAGGTTTTACTTCATTTCATCCCATTACTCCCACTATGTAACACACCTTGAACTCCTTCCTTGATCTTTCTAGTCCTCAAACCCAGTTTCCTCAGGAGGCAACTATCCTTAGCAGTGAGAACCTTCGTCCTGAGCAGGAGCCCTGAAGCTTGGTTTGTAGCATTGCCCAAATAATCCTAGCCACAGTTGGTTGGTTGTTTTACAGTGGATTACGAATCTATACAGTAAACTGAATCATTAATTTCTGGCCATCACACAATGGCAGCACAGCAGGAGAATGATTCTTTTCAATGTTATTTCAAGTGGAAACTTAAAACTCTCTTATTTGTGTCCTAAATGACAATTACTTCAATGGATAAATCACAGCCTTTGAGGCTAAACCATCAAACCTTAGGCTGCTCAGAGTTTTTTAGGCCAATTCCAACAGAATCATAGAATCACAGAATGTCAGGGGTTGGAAGGGACCTGGAAGATCATCTAGTGCAGCCACCCTGCCAGAGCAGGGGCACCTAGACCAAGTCACCCAGGAACAGATCCAGGTGGGTCTGGAATGTCTCCAGAGCAGGAGACTCCACAACCCCCCTGGGCAGCCCCGTCCAGACTTCTGGCACCCTCACTGGGAACAAGTTTCTCCTTGTGTTTCCCCTAAACCTCTTGTGCTCCAACTGACTCCCATTGTCTCTTGTCCTGTCATTGGATGACACTGAGCAGAGTCTGGCTCCATCCTCCCTCAAGTACACACAAGAATACTTAAGAAAAATGTTTCACTCTTTAAAGAAAACTCCTCAAGTACAGATTTTGTCTCTCAAAACCACAGTAAATGATACATAAACTTCAGCCTTAAAGATGTTCAAGTTTGCTGAACTGCCTTCTTGTGCCTGCAGCACAAAGGACATCCATCCAGGTCACTTAGCCCTGTAATATTCTGGCTAAGTATGAAATGAAAATGAACTGACTGCTCCTCACAGCTCCTGCACAGCTGTAGTTACTGAAGATGGCAGCAGTATGTTCTGCTGTTTCCTCCCCCAAGTCCTCCCCATGACATTAAATGTCCCCCATACTACCCACCACTCCCTTCTCTGGGAGGGAAAGGATCTGTTCACATCATGGGAACTCATCACAAGCAGGCAAAGCAGTCAGAAGCCTGGTTCCTCCCTGCAGAACTAAGTGGGTTGGTTTTCTCCCTTCAGTCCTATTGCATTTTTCCTTAGCCAGCTAATATTTCTTTTGGGTTTAGTTCCTGAACACAGCTATTACCATCCTGTCATGCACACGTTTGTTTCACCCACTTGCTGGCAGATGGAGTCACCCTCCCTCTAACAGTGCAAGGGGAGATTTCCCTTTCCCTGTCAGTGTTCTCTAATGAAAGCAATGCAGAGGCTGCAGAAACTAGTCAGAATGCTCCTTGGTCTGCGCTGAGGGAGGTGATGGGAAGGATTCACTCTGCCAATGGCCATTTCCCAGCTTTGGTTCATGTAGAGAGCGTGTGATGAAAAGGAGTTTAACAGCTCTGGTACCTCTTCCACCATCACCTCAACGGCTGGCCCATTAAACTTCTCTGCTTGCCCGTGAACCCTCTCTGCTGGCCCGTGAACCCTCTCTGCTGGCCCGTGAACCCTCTCTGCTGGATCATGAACCCTCTCTGCTGGCCCATGAACCCTCTTTGCCCTGTGCTTCCAGCAACACTTGGATGTCTGAATCAGGGTTTTTCCTTGCTCACAGTTCCAAAGCCACTGCTGCTCTCTTTAGGCTGATGATAATGTTCCAAACTCATGTTGGAAGAAGAAAGTAATTGTTCAGTTTAGATCTGCAAATTTACTATAAGAAAGGGAAAAAAAAAGACAAAATAAAATTTTAAAAACAGCAACAAAAATATTTCAGGGCTTAGAAACTTACAGCACAGGCTGGTTCTACACAAGAAGCTAGTAGCCAGTAAGGAGAAGTTGGTAATTATCAGCTGCCTTGAGCTTTTTACAAAGTGTATATTATTTTATTTTTAATACTCTCTTTATTTTGAAAGAAACAAGTTCAGCTGTGATTATAGTACACAGCCTGTGAAAAAAAAAGATGAATATGTAAACCTTCCAAATACCAGAGTTAGTTCATTATCCTTCAAGTACCATGAAACTGATACAGGTGGCTTCCACAAACTCTCACTTGAAATGTTTTACACTGAACAATACTAAATTATTAACTACAATTTATTCCTCTCAGGAGCTGTTATAAGTTAATCACATTATTTCTGTAAAGCACATAAACCAGAGACATTTGGTGTAACAGGAGTCACCTTTCCCAGTGTGCTTGTCTAGAGTATGTTCATTTTTTCTTCTACGAACATTTTCAATCTGTCTAAAAAGCATCTGTATGCTACATAAGCCCCAAAATGCAACTTGAAATTCTCCAATAGTTTTTTGTCCCTTATGAATTCAATTGCAGTACTATAGAAAGCATCTTGCAATATGAAGGGAGGATAATATGTTACAATGAAAGGTCACTACTCTACCAAAGGTTATTGGAAGGATTTATTAAAGCCTAATAAAATATTTATTGGGTTATTATCTGAAAAGCAAGCAGATGTGCAACATAGGGTTTCTTTTTGTTAAACTTATTCTAAAGCCTAAGGGAAATTGAAAAATTTAAGATATAAACTGGACAGTTTACAAAAAATATTGAAGGATAAACGTAAGAAGGAGCAGCCTCAATGTTATGGAGTAATCAGAGAAAATAAGACTTGTCAGTTACCAAAACTTCTCAATTACCTTAATAAATTATAAAGTTCATATCTGAAAAAACATTCATGTAGTTGTCTCTCCTTTAGTCAGACTTAAAGCACAGTTGTGTCTGAGAGTATTCAAGAACAACTGAGATGACAAGTTCCTGGCCATGCAAAAATAAAGGCTGCACAGCAGTCTGCTGGGTAATTACAGTGGCTGCATTTAAACCACAGTGGAGACCATTCAGCTGCTGTGCAGTTTGGATGGCACTGCAGCAGCAAGTCAGTCTGTGGCTTTGGGTTGTTTCTTGGGTTTGGGTTGTTGGGGTTTATTGTTTGTCTTTTAAAGAACTACTTTCTCAATGTGCTTTTTAACATGCAGAGCCACAGAAGACAATGGAAATGTACCCAGCCATAAAAATCAGTTCTGAATACAAACCACAAGGAAAACTGGAACCACTGTTACCTTTTGCGAGTAGAACTTTTGTTCACAGATCTCAGTATTTTCCAATATCCATCTCAACAGCCAATATTCCAGTAAAGTCTCATATGAATGACCAGCTACTCATAAATCTGTCAGCATTTGTAAATAGGTTAACTCCCTAATTATAACTCTACCTATGGCTGCTGATGCTGAAAAGTAGAGAAGGTTTGTGAATCACAGCACAAGCAGCAGCAACCACAGTATTTATTCAGTGATCTTCAACAATAAGAAGAAAGGTGTACCTGCAGCCACTGTCCTATGCTTCTATTCAGTGCTTCCTCTCAATAAACGTTTAAAAACCTGAATTTCTAGGCAAGTTTCTCTGTTGTGACTTTCACACTCCCTCTGGGGTAAAGTCACACAGCCCTGTTGATCAGAAGTTCTGCTGCCAGCTCTGCTGGGCCTAAGACAGCATGAGGTGGCTGCTGCCCCGCTGCAGAGCACAGCACCCAGGGCTTCCAG
>VYZU01088911.1:1549-12141 GCA_013401355.1 Ceyx cyanopectus
GAAGTCATCTACATGTGTTTATTTAATAAACAGAAGATGGCTTTATTATACACATTTGATTTCCATATGCAATCGTCTCCTTATCTGTCACTTGTATCTAAGCAGGGTGCTTTATACAAATCTGAAAATGAAAAATTCAGAGCAGGGCACAGGAAACTCATTTAATGTCGAGTGCAGTCAAAATCAAGATTTCTTTATTTGTAGTAACAACGCTGTTAAATCAGAAAATTACTCTCCTTTTCTGCATGTCCTTCTTCCTTTACAATTCAGTTGTTTGATCATAAATTGTCGAGTGCAATGACTTGTCTCCTCCACTTTCCACACTGGTCGAGACAGATTAAAAACTCCGGCATACCACCAACCAGTCTCAGCATACCATTAGCATATATATGAGATTTGAGACATTTTCTAATATTCTCCAGCAGAACTCATCTGTCAGCCAGGTGATGAATTATAAAAACTCTTAGCTTGTTTAGAAAAGAGGGGGAGAGTGAGTGAGAAAGAGAAAGAGACAGAAGAAGAAAACACAATCCCACCTTTCTTTTTCATTTTACCCATCCACCCTTGCAGTTAGGCATATAAATAAACATCAGCCTCAATAAAAACATACATAACATGAAAGATTTTAACAAACGTGGAGAAGAGCACAATTAAAAACTAATGGAAGTGGACAGAATTTTGGAGTGGTCACTCTCAGAATCATAAATAATTTTTTAACACTTTTTCTCATCTGACATTATCAAAGATTATGCATTATGACATCCACACAACTATCATGAGCTGGTAAATCAGCAAAAAATTTTTTTAGTATCTGATACTAACTAAAATATCATCTATTTCCTAGGGATTCTTGGAATTAGAGCTGAGAAAATATTTTAAAATATATACATAAATTATTCCATAGCAAAGAATTCTCAGGAATGAAGTTCTAGAAAATTTGACCAATACTTACAGTTAAAAAGGGGAGAAAGGAGATTTTGCTTTCACATGTAATATTATTTTTATTGTGCTGATTTCTGAGTGTGCCAAAACCATTTGTTTTAATATTTTGGTGAGGGAGTGGATCTTACTCAACTTTTATAAAGCATCTGTACATACATGGACTAAGAAATTAATGTATATAAATTATCTGAAGTACAAAATTCCATGTTTAAGGAATATTTTTTTGGAACTGAAATTGAGCACCAAGTAATCTTCTTTTTCTGGAACTAAGAGTTTGGGAGAACATGAGGCCATAGCTAGTGAGCCATTTTTCCCATTGGAGCACTTGCTACAATTTTAGTGATAACCAGAGTGAATTCACACCAATTTTGGTTTCCATTGATGTACTCAATACCATTATTAACACTTTTGTTTAGAAAGATTAATTAATTTAAGGAATAGATATCTGGGCAGACCTTTCTCTAGCTGATAGTCACCATCTGGTTGCAATACATTAACTTTTTTCAGGTGTTTCATTTTGAAAATGATAGAAACTTTTTTTTAAAAAAAATTTAGATTCAGACCAATACTTCCCAAATGAATACTTTCATATTCCATCAAATAAAAGCAATAGGATGCTACTAGACACATTCATAATCATTAATGTATAATTTATTGAATTAATACTTTATAATATCAAGGTATATCAATACAAACTATACCCCAATAACAGCACAATAAGAGGTGCAGTGCACAATGTATTGCCAGGTTTCATTGAAGTGATAGAAAAGGAACTGTGATGTGGACATTCAGCTGTTTCCTTGTCAGTTTGCCTGAATATATTCAATGGAAATACCAGCACAAGAAACATTATGCTGAGGTACTTCCTGATTTTATTTAGTTTTGGAGTTAAAACTAAGGCGCTTTAAGATGCTGAAAAAAAAAAGCCTCTAAAACACTACAGAAAAGTGTTGTAGGACTAAAAAAGATAGCATGGGAAATCAAAACAGATGTTCTTAAAAGACTGCAAAGCCAGTGTTGTAGACTTAAGTAATCCGGATAAGTTGCAAGCTGAAACTTTCAGAGGTTTGCCAGAAAAACAGCAGTAAAAATCTGGTTAATATTAAAAGCAGAGATGCCTTTTCAACATAATCCTAAATGGATTTGTTGTATCTCATTTTCTTAAGCAGCTCCAGTGAAGAAGTGGAATGAGAAAAAGCAGCATACCTTTACTGCCTTCACTAAGGACAAGATGTGGGGAAAAAAGACCCAAACCTGGAGGTCTAAACCAAGTCCTAGAGTACTTATATACTTGATTATAGTTAGCAATAGAATAGTGAATAGGGTGAAACCAAATAAGTATAATGTAAACTGACAAGGTAACTCTTTTAACTCATGCCCATCTGCTGGTCAAAGCTGAAACAAAGATCTTGCATTTACTTTTAAGGAAGTTTGAGTCTGTCTCTGAATCAGGAGTTACAGCTGTGGCCTTTATTTTGCTAACACATAACATGTCTATTCAAAACAGAAACTACATTTTGCTTAGTGTATTTAGTATATACTTACACTTTAACAAACAAGTTTAACTCCATCAATAAAATGGTTAATTCTTCACTGATCTGTTCCAGTATTCCCAAATGTACAAAGCAAGAAATGGCAAATACAGCAGAGGTGGTTTTATTCTATGATATAATATTAAGAAAGATTGGCTGAAGAAGGCTTTTATCAATGCAAAATTCTGGGAGGAAAAAATATCACAGAAAAGATGTTATTGGCACATTGATAAATGACATGCCTACTTAACTGGGATGACTGCCAAGGGACAGATCCAGTTTCATGCAGGGTTTCAGTTCCCTTTAACATCACTAGCAGATAAAGAGGCAAGCAGTTTATTTTGTGGTGCTTGCAGATCTCTCCATATGTGGAACGGTAGGATAAATGTCCTTTAGTCATAGCATTATTGATCATTCTGGCATTAGTCTTCCCAAGTCAAAGTCATCTCAATATAGATTTTATACATGTTGCAATTGATTTAAAAATCTTAACTATTTACCTGGATGTTGATTAAAGTAATTGAAATAATGACCAAAATACTTGTTAAATATGGATTGGTACGTTTCAATTGTGCCTGTATCAATGTAGACAACAGTAAGACAAATGTATAATTGATGTGCCTGTATCAAAAGACAACAATACCAAACACTCCCATTGCTACCACAACACCTTTTCCCCAATGTTAGCAATAACTCACAGACACAGTGGTGTTTTATCTGAGCTTCCCCTTAAAGCCCTGAACCCATCACCACATTCTAAAACTGGCCAACTTCAATGACTCGGAGGAAACCTTACAAAAAATGTTTCTCTAAGTATTTTTCTATCTAGAAAGATTATTGATTCAGCTCCTCTCTGAACTATGCCACATCCCACCTGGAACAGCTTAGAGAAGAAGAATGCATATTTAAGACCAGTTGTCTTTATAAGAAAATGAAGATATTAGTGTAAAACAGGAAGAAGATGCATTCACAGAGTCAAAAATCTCTAATTTAAAGCTGCCTTTTCATAGTAAATGATTATATAAGTAGATGGGAATTGGCTAAAGGACAGAGCCCAGAGAGTTGTAGTCTGTGGAGCTGAGTCTAGCTGGAGGCCTGTGACTAGTGGAGTCCCCCAAGGGTCAGTGCTGGGTCCAGTATTATTCAATATATTCATCAATGACCTGGATGAGGGGGTAGAGAGCACCCTCAGCAAGTTTGCTGCTGACACCAAACTGGGAGGAGTGGCTGACACAGCAGCAGGCTTTGCTNACTGGTGAGACCCCACCTCGAGTACTGTGTCCAGTTTTGGGCACCCCAGTTCAAGAAAGACAGAGAACTACTGGAGAGAGTCCAGTGCAGGGCTGCCAAGATGATTAAATGAGTGGGGAATCTCCCTTATGAGGAGAGGCTGAGAGAGCTGGGGCTCTTTAGCCTGGAGAAGAGACTGAGGGGGGACCTCATCAATGTCTATAAATATGTTAAAGGTAAGTGTAGGGAGGATGGAGCCAGACTCTTCTCAGTGTCATCCAATGACAGGACAAGAGGCAATGGGAGTAAGTTGGAACACAAGAGGTTTAGGGTAAACACAAGGAAAAACTTTTTCACAGTGAGGGTGATTTTTAAAGGATTTAGATTTTGAAAAGATTTAGATTTTGATGGAACATTTACTTTCTTGATTCCAGATGGTCCAGACTGCTCTGATTGATCAAGCCTGGGACAATCCTGCAGGAGTAAAAGAAGCTAAGACACCTGGGAGCCAACGTGGAGCAGATGAGGCACAGTTTACAATCTCAGGTTTGGATTCACAGGCTTAAATTCATTCTAAGTTTCTCTTTGGGTGCATAAATCCATCATATGTTGAATGGATTTAAAGCTAAATTAAAGCTAATTTAAATTGAATTTGAAGTTAAATCTTTACAAAGTTTTAGCTAAACCTCATCAATTGCAGTTTTCACATTAAATGGCAGATCAATAGGTACTTTCAAGTAGAGGTCTAATATGTACACTTTATATAGCAGGAACAAGATGTCTCAAGATACTCACAGAATAAAGTATATTCCTGTATAAGCTTTCTCTGATAAATCTTTCTGACCACACAGTCTGCTCATCGAGCATGCACATGAAATGAAGCATGACTTGGTTTAAGATAATGGTGAAATGAAGGGCCAACAACTGGAACCATATAACCTCTAAAACCATAGTATAATCTACCCTCATTGACATGCAGATTGAATGTGGAGTGGGAAAGCTATAAAAAGCCCCAAATCTCAAATCTTGCCTGCTCCCTGTTTGCATAAGACTAACACTTTGTAAAACTATTTCCAAATGTCAAATTTTGAGAAAAGCCTGATGTGTTTTCTACGTACTATTAGACCCAAAAGACTGCACATCATCCTGCACTGAAAGATACAGGAATACTAAGAACTCTAAAGAAGTTATAAGGTGAATAATTTGATGATCAACTTGCCCTTAGTAACCATCAGGGCTTTAATACTTTGTTACAGTAAACAAACAAATAAGCTAACAGTTAATTATCCCGATGTCCAGGTATTTTCTTCCTTCAGATGTGTTTAATCAGAACTATGGAAATGCTTCAGATCTATTAAGAGCTACACTACAAAATGATTTTTTCTTAAATAAAAATAGGGTTTCTTATATGTTTAGTCTTTAAAAGTTCTATGGACTACTTCAAGTATTTTCAAAACATATTGAAAACCAGGCATAGAAAAGTAATCCCTATTAAATGCTGTTATTTCTGGACCTTGAAACAATCTCCAGATAGGACAAAACTACATAACCTTTAGATATAAGGAAAGAATATCCCTGTAATACAAATGGAACGGGGCTTGGGGAGTCAAAAATTGTAGGAGAACAAAAATATCAGGCTAATAGCAGTAAATTAATAGTGGACCCCTAGGAGGGAGAAGAAAACCAATTGGAACTAGAAAACAGAGATGTGCAGAGTGGAAAGCACAGTAGCAGAGCAGAACAGAGAGAAACATTCAGCAGAGAAGGTAACCTCTGTATTCCTTGGTTCTGCCACACTGTCAGAACCAACAAGTACTGCCTCATTTCATTTTTTTTAACTCACGTGTCTAATGTATTGTGCTTTTAGGAACTTCTAGGAAAACATTTTTTTCCCATTATAAACTGTACATTCGTGCACACCCATTAAAGGCATGTTTCTAAAAAGCCTACATTGCTCAACCCTGTTGGCATATGAGACATTTGACTTTCATTCAGAGGAGATGGTATCCTCTACATTCACAAAAAAATTTACAGTAGGATGGTTCTGGCTTTCAGTTGTCAGATTCTGTCATTTACTATATTTTCTGTCTTATTTTCCTATGAAGAAAGATGACTTTAAAGGGACTCGACTACATGTGTTAAATGAGGACTTTGATCAGGATAGCTATTGAATTCTCATACTGAGCATTTTCATGCCCACATAAGGTCAAAAAAAAACCAGTTTGTGGTTAATATGGCAGATATTCTAGGAAAAGTTCTAGTTCTGACTCATGGAATCTGACATGTGCATTTTTTAGGTTAAAACTATGCTTTAAAATGTAGACCATATGAGTTACACATGAACTGAGATGGAGGCTCTGACATCTGCTCTCCAGCACTATGACCATGGGTGCCTACAACCAACTCGTATCTCCATTTGAGCCACAGAGTGTCCTAAGCACTGAGACAGTCATGAAAAATGCATTACCCATCTCTAACCTAACATATATCTTAATCTGTGATGGTTGAAGATGTAACTGTCTGTTCCATCGTGCTGCAGTGTGATCTCAAACTGTAACTGTCCATCTTGTTGCAATCATATTATTCAGTGATTACCATCATTGCTAGTTCATTCCCAACATAGTTTATTACTTCTTCCTCATATATATATTTTTCAGAAATCATCAAAAAAAAATTACCATGTGCATGGAATAATAATGCCATCCAGAACGGTAGAAATCTCTTTCTTAGCAAGAAAGGACAGAAAGACACATGGTGGGTTGAACCAGGCAGGACACCAGGTGCCTACCAAAGCCATTCTATCATTCCCCTCCTCCATTGACAAGGAAAGAAAATGTAATTAAAGTCTCATGGGTCAAGATAAAGACAGGGAAAGATCATTTAGCAATTACTCTCACACGCAAAACAGACTCATCTTGGGGAAATTAATTACTAATCAAATAGGAGTAGGATAATGAGAAATAAAACCAAATCTTAAAACACTTTTCCCCCCCATCTCTCCCTTCTTCACAGGCCTAGCTTCATACTCAATTTCTCTATCTCCTTCCCCCTTAAGCAGTATAGTGGGATGGGGAATGGGATTGCAGTCAGTTCATCACATATTCTCTCTGACATACCTCAAGAGGACTACTCACACTCCTCACCTGCTCCAGTGTGTGGTCACTCCCATAGGGGACAATCCTCCACAAACTTCTCCACTGTGAGTCCTTCCCACAGACTGCAGTTTTTCATTAATTGCTCCATCATGGGTCCCTTCAATGTGGTGAAATCCTTCAGGAACAGACTGCTCCAGAGTGTGTCCCCACACAGGGTCACAAGTCCAGCCAGAAAACCTGCTGCAGTGTGGGCTCCTCTCTCCATGGTGCCACAGTCCTGGCAGGACTCTGCTCCAGAACAGGCTTCCCACAGGGTCATAAACTCCTCCAGGCATCCACCTGCTCCTGGGTCAGATCCTCCACAGGCTGCAGGTGGATATCTGTCCACCATTAATCTCCATGGGCTACAGGGGGACATCCTGCCTCACCACAGTCTTCACCACAGGCTGCAGGGAAATGTCTACCCCAACACCTGAAGCACCTCCTCCTCTCCTTCTCAGAGTCATAGAATCATAAAGGTTGGAAACAACCTTCAAGATCGAGTCCAACTATCTACTAAATGTTAGCAGGGCTACCAAACCATGTCCTGAAGAGCCACATCTAGACATTTTTTAAACACCTCCAGTGATGACAATTCCACCTCTCCCTGGGAAGCCTGTTCCAATGCCTCACCACTCAGTAAAAAAAAATTTCCTTGTATCCAACCAAAACCTCTACTGACACAAGTTAATTTCTTCTTGTCCTATCACTAGTCACCTGAGAGAAGAAACCAACACCCAACTCAATACAACCTCCTTTCAGGCAGTTGTAGAGAACAATAAGGTCTCTTCTCAGACTCCTCTTCTCCAGACTAAACAACCACAGGTCCCTTAGGTGCTCCTCATTATTCTTAACTGATCTTGGTGTCTGCAGAGCTTTTCATCTCAGTTAGCCAAAAATATTTCTTCAAAATGTACTCTAAAATAGCAAGTATGGTGGCAAGAGTGCTTCAGTGACCACTGCAGTAGTCATTGTTTGTCCTCGACAAGATCCTGTTCATTACCCAATGTCACAATTTAGCTATAGAAATTATTATTAAATAAAGTTACTAAGACCTTTATGAACCTCATAGAAGTGAATCTGAATTATATATGCAATGAATAATTAAAATCAATGAAATATATTGTCTCTGAAGGTAGTGTTACACCTTTTGCATCAACTTTCTGGTATATTATATACCATATATATATATATATATATGAATGTAGAAGTCAGTGAAACTATATCTCATTGAAATCAGGCCTGCTAGTTTTATCCCTGCTAAAATGTAAGAATTTTGTAGGGTGGCCAGATTGATGTTATGTACAAAATCTTGTCCTATGCTGTCATAGACAATCTTATAGAATCAAAGATATGGCCTGAAGAAAATATATGTTTCTTTGCACAGTCCATCTATCAAATCGATATGTATCAACTTATCTTTTTTTTTCTATCATAATAAATTAAGTAACAAGAGCAAATTTTAGCTGGCAAGTGAAATGGTCAGAACACTGGCATTAGACTATGCATGGTTACAATCTGACTTCTGCTCACTCCTCAAAGTGAAACTTTCTTATAAAAAATGTTGTGTGACTACAGAAGTGTATCTGCATTCTACCCTCTCCTAGCCCATTAAGGTGACTGATAGAGTTTAGATTACAGTGACTCAAAAAAAATTACTTTTTTAGTATAAAAAAAAAAAANGCACATGGACTTTAAAGATGAAAACATATCTAAGCATGTCTCAATGGCTTAGCACTTCTGCTTGGGGATAAAAAAAACAAGCCACAAAAACTAAGAACAATTTTTTAAATCAAGATAAAGACAGGGAAAGATCATTTAGCAATTACTCTCACACGCAAAACAGACTCATCTTGGGGAAATTAATTACTAATCAAATAGGAGTAGGATAATGAGAAATAAAACCAAATCTTAAAACACTTTTCCCCCCCATCTCTCCCTTCTTCACAGGCCTAGCTTCATACTCAATTTCTCTATCTCCTTCCCCCTTAAGCAGTATAGTGGGATGGGGAATGGGATTGCAGTCAGTTCATCACATATTCTCTCTGACATACCTCAAGAGGACTACTCACACTCCTCACCTGCTCCAGTGTGTGGTCACTCCCATAGGGGACAATCCTCCACAAACTTCTCCACTGTGAGTCCTTCCCACAGACTGCAGTTTTTCATTAATTGCTCCATCATGGGTCCCTTCAATGTGGTGAAATCCTTCAGGAACAGACTGCTCCAGAGTGTGTCCCCACACAGGGTCACAAGTCCAGCCAGAAAACCTGCTGCAGTGTGGGCTCCTCTCTCCATGGTGCCACAGTCCTGGCAGGACTCTGCTCCAGAACAGGCTTCCCACAGGGTCATAAACTCCTCCAGGCATCCACCTGCTCCTGGGTCAGATCCTCCACAGGCTGCAGGTGGATATCTGTCCACCATTAATCTCCATGGGCTACAGGGGGACATCCTGCCTCACCACAGTCTTCACCACAGGCTGCAGGGAAATGTCTACCCCAACACCTGAAGCACCTCCTCCTCTCCTTCTCAGAGTCATAGAATCATAAAGGTTGGAAACAACCTTCAAGATCGAGTCCAACTATCTACTAAATGTTAGCAGGGCTACCAAACCATGTCCTGAAGAGCCACATCTAGACATTTTTTAAACACCTCCAGTGATGACAATTCCACCTCTCCCTGGGAAGCCTGTTCCAATGCCTCACCACTCAGTAAAAAAAAATTTCCTTGTATCCAACCAAAACCTCTACTGACACAAGTTAATTTCTTCTTGTCCTATCACTAGTCACCTGAGAGAAGAAACCAACACCCAACTCAATACAACCTCCTTTCAGGCAGTTGTAGAGAACAATAAGGTCTCTTCTCAGACTCCTCTTCTCCAGACTAAACAACCACAGGTCCCTTAGGTGCTCCTCATTATTCTTAACTGATCTTGGTGTCTGCAGAGCTTTTCATCTCAGTTAGCCAAAAATATTTCTTCAAAATGTACTCTAAAATAGCAAGTATGGTGGCAAGAGTGCTTCAGTGACCACTGCAGTAGTCATTGTTTGTCCTCGACAAGATCCTGTTCATTACCCAATGTCACAATTTAGCTATAGAAATTATTATTAAATAAAGTTACTAAGACCTTTATGAACCTCATAGAAGTGAATCTGAATTATATATGCAATGAATAATTAAAATCAATGAAATATATTGTCTCTGAAGGTAGTGTTACACCTTTTGCATCAACTTTCTGGTATATTATATACCATATATATATATATATATATGAATGTAGAAGTCAGTGAAACTATATCTCATTGAAATCAGGCCTGCTAGTTTTATCCCTGCTAAAATGTAAGAATTTTGTAGGGTGGCCAGATTGATGTTATGTACAAAATCTTGTCCTATGCTGTCATAGACAATCTTATAGAATCAAAGATATGGCCTGAAGAAAATATATGTTTCTTTGCACAGTCCATCTATCAAATCGATATGTATCAACTTATCTTTTTTTTTCTATCATAATAAATTAAGTAACAAGAGCAAATTTTAGCTGGCAAGTGAAATGGTCAGAACACTGGCATTAGACTATGCATGGTTACAATCTGACTTCTGCTCACTCCTCAAAGTGAAACTTTCTTATAAAAAATGTTGTGTGACTACAGAAGTGTATCTGCATTCTACCCTCTCCTAGCCCATTAAGGTGACTGATAGAGTTTAGATTACAGTGACTCAAAAAAAATTACTTTTTTAGTATAAAAAAAAAAAA
>VYZU01088912.1:0-18808 GCA_013401355.1 Ceyx cyanopectus
CTGCCATCCTGGCAGCTGTTTTTCCTTGTACGTGCCCTGCTCCCCCCACTGCCTGCATGACCTCCCGTGGCAAAGGGCACGCTCTTGACTCAGCTTCATGCCTCTAACTTCTCTTTCTTTCACACAGGCAGTTCTGCACAATTCTTGCAGCAAACCCCTGCATCCATCACCAAGCCAGAGAGCAAAACGGTGCTAATCAACTGCCACGTCCCCGTTCCTGACTTTAGCAACGTTATCATTCACTGGTACCAACAGAGCCCCAGAGCAGCTCCCAGGCGCATTGCCTACCTGTCCTCCAGGCTCCTGCTTGAAAACGAGTCCCATCAGGGGAAATTCAGCATCGTGAAGGATCCCACCAAATCTGTCTGCACCCTGACAGTGAGCAAAGTAACTCTGCAAGACTCCGCTACCTACTACTGTGCTAGGTGGGAAGCACAGCAGCAGAAAGCCACAGGGGACCTGCACAGAGACCTGCTCTGCTTTCTGAAGCAGAGCCTGCGGAGTTTGAAATCACACAGGAACACCCCCACCCTACTTTGCCCATCAGACTTGAATCAGGGGCACTGTGCAGGCAGCCAGATAGCAAAGCTGCTGCTGTGCTAGCACACGCTGGGCAGCCAGCGCCGACAGGGCTGGTATCCCACTTCAGCAGCTAAAAGGGTATCTTTGTGGGTCTGGCTGGGTGGGGCTACAGGACAGCAGGGTGGGCCAGCTAAAAGAAGGAAAATCCTTTCAATTCCCACTACCCTTACAGCTATGTCTTTGGAATCATTTCCCTAGTTGAGCCATTTGTGTGGCAGTATAGAAGGATACAAGTGAAAATAAACCTGAAGCACCTCTTAGGATTGCAGAAGTAATGTGTTCATTTTGTACTTCTATGCTGGTAGAGAACCTTGCTTTATTTTCATTTTCTTTTCCATTTGGAGTTGATCAAACCTTCGTTTAGGTTAAAACACAAGTCTCTTCAGTGACTTCAGTGGGGCTTCTCATCCAACACCGCAGTAAACCTAAAAAACAAAGAGCAACTGTACAATAGATATTTCTATTTCCATTTTGCAAATACATTAATTCAAGTTATTTCACCTGTTTTCTATTTATGACCAGAAGACTACTATTTTCTGATCTCAGAATATCTAGTATCACTGGTCTACAGAGCACACTGAGCTATGGAGAAGCAATTTCAGTTCACAGAAGTGTGAAAGACTGACTGTAGGATTAGGTACTGAATCTGTGTGAAAACCTTTGTACAAAAAAAGAATAGCTGGATAAAAAAGGTAAAATAACATTAAAATAGAGAAAAGAGATTTGGTTTAGTTTTCTTTCCAAGTCAATTGGCCTGTGAAGAATATCTTGGAATTGTGCAGAGTAAATTCTATGTTTCGTTTGCCCTAACCATCTGTATTTGAAACTAATCCTAAGGGGGCTGTAAAGCATTTGTGTTTCTCTGCATAACACCCAGAATTTGCAGATGCCCCTGTGGGGTGCAGGATCTTGCCCTGCCTGTGACCAGCAGCAGTCACAAGCACAGGAGCAAAACCACTTCTGAGCTCACAAATGGCCGCTGGGTATTTTCCTGGTCTTTGGCCTTCAACCTGTGCGATAAGCAGCAATTTGAGACTGCTCAAATTTGTTTGTGTTTTTCATTCTATTTGCAGTGGACCTAAGGAAAAGTGTCTAATGTCAGGTATTGTTTAGCAACCTTCAACTCATCAGAAAGTGGTGACAAAATTTTGCTTCAGTCTACAGAATTATTTTTTAAAATGAGCTAGTAATTGTTTGTGTGAGTGAGAAAGAGAGCAGGTGAACTTGTGCTGCTTGTGTAAAAGCTCTAATCTGACTGCTGCTATTTAGCAGGGTCAGGCAGGCTGCTTTATTTCAACACCACCCACCTGCTGCCGAGGCAGCCTCTCCACACGATGCCCGAGTGAGTCATTTCCTTGTCTCAGAGCTCTCACCTTCCTTCTGGAGGCAGATGATGGCGAGACCCCTCGGGTTGCTGCTGCTCCTGGCCCTGGCCACAGCCTGGTCTCGTAGGTTCCCCTTGTCCCCGTGGCACGGCACAGGGCAGCGGCGGGAGGCAGCCCGTACTCACACGTGTCAGTGCCTAGCAGGCTAAGGCTGATCCTTCTCTGCTCTCTCTTCCTTTCTAGATGGACAAGCACAAGAGCTGAAACAGAGTCAAGTGTCAGTTACCAGAGGGCAAACTAAAACTGCACGGATAGAGTGCGAAGGCGAGGGAATATCAAACTTCAGGTCTCAATACATACACTGGTACCGGCAGCTACCCGGCAAAGGTCCCGAGTGGATTCTGTATATCACATCACGTGAAGTTCCTAATGACAGGTCCTATGAGAGCAAGTATTCTGCTTCAGAGAAAGGTGAAAACAGATGCATGTTAACAATCTCTGACGTCAACTCCAGTGATGAAGGTACCTACTACTGTGCCTACTGGAAGTACCACAGAACTAGCAGACCACAGGTGGCCTGTACAGAAAGGTGCCGAGCCGCAGGCTTGCTGTTGAATGCAGAGAACCACAATTGCACCTTCCTGCCTCTAAAGCATCCCAACAGGCTTCTGATGANACTTCTTGTTGGTCTCGTAAGCCCTTTTTTCTTCTCACCTCTCCTTCCCGTGTACAGAGAGCACTGTTCTCGCCCCAATCTCCAGCTCTTCCTTTCCCTTCCACTTACCTTCCAGGTGGAGACGCGCAGGCAGCGCCGGTGCAGTCCCCAGAGCGGCAGTGGCGGGTGAGGGGAGGCTCTGCCAGCATGGAGTGCCGGGTAAACGATGACACCACCATCCTGCACTGGTACAAGCAGCTTCCCGGAGAGCCACCAAAGAGGATACTGTATGTGATGGGAGAATCACCTACTTTTGATGACAGCAGCAATACTGGGAGATTTCAAGTTAGGAAGCATCCTACTGAGCGCCGTTATGGTCTCACCATACATTCCGTAACCCCAGAAGATTCTGGCACTTACTACTGTGCATATTGGCTTTATGATGTCTACCCACAGCCACAGACAGGTGAAAATAAGCCATGCAAAAAGGCACTTTGTGCTCTGAACCACAAGCTCTGAACTCAGACACTTCCTTATTCCACGCCTCTCAGAATTTTCTGCAGCTGGGTAGGGAAAACAACAGTATCTTGTGACAACCGTTAAATATATGCTTTTAGTAAACCATGTAACATTTCAGTATTCACTCTTAGCTGTAACAGCCAGAAACTGAAGACTTGCATTCACTTTAGGATAAATAGATAAAACAGCTCTTCAAATGAAGACTTGATTGTACTGATATCACAGACCTGAAAATGACCATGGCCTGTTGTGTGTCTGAACAAACATTAGCTGTAAATTTCTGTTCTCTATTACAACGCTTGAAGCAAAGAGAGAAACCTATCTCCATCCCCTCAGTGTTATCTCTTGCAAAAGACATGAACACAAAAGAAGGAGAGAAGGCCAGGTGATATTGCATATCCTCCTTCATAATTTCCTGCTGTTTTCCTTTCCCTTTCTGTCACTACAAATTCCTATAGCAGCCCAAAAAAACCTAATATTACTGTCACAGTTTCAGACTTGATGTGTTCAGGACAGAACTGTGCCTCTGGTAAGCAGCAACTATCAAGCCCTTCTCGTTAAGTGTACTGAGTTTTATAAATCAGGTTCCATGATTAAAGACTGGTTCTAGGGAAGCTGGCATTTGCCTGATACCTAAGTCAGAAAACTGAGATGGTATTGTGCCTCCAGGTTCCTGAGTTAGGACATGTACTCACTATCCTGTGAGACTGCCATGGGATGCTACTGGGATGGGTGACCTTTTCCTTCCAGCTCCCTCCCTTCACCTTCAAGCATGTTTCAGTTTGCTCTTCCTCATCACTTTGTTGTGTCTGCCAGTCCTTAAGTCATTTCTCTTTCGCATGTCCCTCAGACTGGCCTGAAAAAATATTAAACAGACTTCCCTACAGTTATTTACTGAGAGAAGAGGGACCCTTTCCACTGCCACCACAGAGAGGGTGGTCACTCTCATTGCCTGCTTCTCCCTGGAGCCCTTTGCTGATGGCCCCCTTTGCAAGCCAGGCAGCAACACACACACTCACTTTTGCTTCCAGTCTTCCTTTCCAAGATATGCTTGCATCTAAACCAAGCTTCAAAACTGAAATCCTGTGGCTGTGCATTTCCTCCCACACCCAAACCCCAAAAGCAGAGGTGTGTACCCACAGTGCAGCTGCTCTGGCTGCTGCATGCTGATGGCCTCCAGTTGCTTCAGTGTAGAGAGGCAGCAGCACGGGGACACCTGGGGCACTTTAGCATGCCACAGCTGGGTGACTAAGCTAAAGCAGCAAAAGGAACTCCCTAAATTGACGGGAAAGCACCTCCCCTCCCTGCATGGGCACTATGCACCACTCTGGGTGATGATGCACACTCACCACCCACTGCTGTGACCTCTGGGCTGGACAGCTGAGGCTGCTCTCACAACTCTTCTTTGGTAGCTCTGGCTTGAGTTTTCAAATGTCACAACCCAAGAATTCACCAATGTTTCCCATAGTTACCAGAAAAGCAGATGGGACTACAAGTCTTCTAAACTCTAGCACCTGATAGGGCTAAATCAGGTTACTGCAAACACGCCCCATGTGCTTGCGCAAAGACCCGTCCCTGAAGGCTGCTCAACAGTCACCTCCTCCTGCCATACAGCACTCTTCCCTTCTGGGGTCTCTTTCACTCTCCTCTGAGGCTCAGCAACAGCAGTGAGACAAGTAAACATGCTGCTGCTGGCAGTGCTCATGGCCACTGCCACTTGGTCTTGTAAGTCCTTCCTTATTTTCTTGCCTTCCCTCACAAGCTCCTATGGAGGTGCTAACGGGCACCTTCCCAAATCCCTGAGTTCCAGCTAATGACTTCATTTCTCTTTTTTCTTTTCCCTAGATGGATTAGCACAAGAAATTCCTGTGCAGACCCCTAAATCCATCACCAAGTCCCAGAAAAGTGCACGGATGACATGTGACATTGCATCACTAGGACAAAATTTTGGTGGCACTGTCATACACTGGTACAAGCAGAAGGAGGGTGAAGCTCCCCAGAGGTTACTGTACTTTGTAGGAGGGAAAGCTTCCTTTGAAAGCAGCTTTCAAGGAAACAGGTACATGGTTGAAAATGTTTCTGGCCAGACACGGTGTGTTCTTACAATAAAAGATATCATTCCAGATGACACTGCTACTTACTACTGTGCCTACTGGGATCCTCACTGTGGTTGAAACTCAAAGATCGTTAAGACAGAAAACCCTCTCTCTACAACTGAACCACAGGGTTGTAACTGTGCCACTCCCCTGCTCTCTGCACTCCACATGATATGAGGGAAAAAAGCACCCAAAAAGAGCAGCTAACCCTAAACAACCATCCTTCTTTCATTTCATGTTAAGGCCAATAGGAGAAAATAGATTTTTATGAAAGTTGTCTGTCCATCACTAAGTATGAAGGAAATACGTGTCTGGAATGTCACTTTAATTTTGATGGCACTATACTCTGGGGTATCAATGGAAAACAAATAAAGCTCCAGAAAGGATCCCCTTTTTTACAGCAGCAGAAGTAGTAAATGACAGCTTCCAAGCATACAGGTACAAGGTCATAAAGTTTCTAGTCAGAAACTCTTTCTTTTTACACTAAATGATGTAATTCTGACAACCCTGCTACCTATTATTGTGCCTACTGACCTAATCACTGTGGCCACTATTTAAAAAATAACAGTAAAATAATATTTAAAATCACTATTTATTGCTCCTGAGAGCTAGAGGTGGGAATTTTTTTTTCATTGCTTTTGATCTGTATCATCCCCCTTTCCCCTCCTTCTTGTTTATCAGTGTCTGTTCATCATAGTAGTGATGTTTCTGAATTACCCAAAAAGTTGCAGAGTCATTAAAGCCAGTACCAAAAAAAGAGCTTCCCACATTTAAGACTGACTTTCTATGTTTAAGCAATGTATCCCTCTAGTTATTGCTTCAAGGTGCATGCTGACCCTCATGCCTGAAAAATTTACCCAAGAGGTTTTCTCACCATCAAGCCTCTCCTTAATACTTTCCTGTGGTACCCTGATACTCTCCTCACCTGGTTCATTGAAGGGTAACTCTTCAAAGAATATTAGTCTGAAGGGATGAAAAAGTGAAACAGTTTCAAATGCATATTAGGTCTCAAAATGGCTACAGGTCAGATTTGTCCTCATACTTGCAAGCTCAGATCATATGAGGTAGGTAGACAAGCTGTCTGCAATAGGCACTGCTTCGTTATGTTTCTTCTAATGACACCCAGCTACTCATTGTCCAGACCATAATCCAACAGTTCCACCAACTGCAGGTTTGATGCTGGTGGCCTCCTTTCCTCTGTGTCTAAGGACATGGCAGGAAAAACACCAGTTGGCACCATTCTCCATCTACATCACTCCTGCCGTTGCTTTGTGGTTGCAATCATGATGTTGTTCCTGCCCAGGAACCTTCAGTGTAGACAACTGCTTTTGTTACACTTAGTTCAACTGAAAGACCTTCCCCCTCAGCTTAGTTCCTCCCCCTAGCCACAAAACTGTCATTTCTCAACACTGTTTCTCAGTCTGTATGCCACAGGAGATCCCAGAAGTACTCAAACTCAGTTTCTTTTAAACAGCAAACTAAGCATGCGGGGAGTTGGATCAACAGCACCTCTGATGTTATCTTAGGCTGTTTAATAAGAAACTGCATTCTAAGGAAAAGCCTCCCTTTATATGAAAAGCTGCTGCTGAGCTGCTGTTGCAGAGCCTGGAGGGATTACAGGAGATGGGAAAACAACAACCAGTTATCTGAGGTAGAAAATGCACCCTGCAGCACATGGACACCATCACCATGCTCACGGTGCTGCCTCTCCTTCCTTTCCCTCTGCTGAACTGTACTAAGACAACTAAAAATGAACTCCATGGCAGTAGTACCTGATGTCACCTAATTGTGGGTGAGAGCAGAAAGGATGGGATTGTCACCTGAAGGCGTGTGGTTTTTAACATGCACAACCCTGTGCACCTATTTGGGTATCTAAAATTGAAGAAAAAAACCTTCACCTAATTCTTAGCCCTTAAGCAGAGGGGTTGGTTAGCTAAGAAATTTGCAACCCTTTAGGAAAGAGATTTGCTGCTAAGGGCATTACCTGAACAACCAGGTGCAAGTCTGAAATTCCTGACAACCTTCCAGCAGACAAGGGCCAGGCCTCTGGATTGTCTTCTGGGGCTGAATGGGAAAAAAAAGGGATTTTCTTCAGCAACAGCATAGTGAGAGAGAACATGAGCTTATTGCAAAGTCACAACACAGTGTGGACGACCTGGATCAAGTACTTTGGCACAGGAACCAAGCTAATCATCTCTAGTAAGTACCATTATTATTGATCTGATTTTCACAGTCATTCAGATATTCAGATACTTGAGAAAGAAAGACTCTAAGTAAATTAATTTCTGATAGATCATGTTTTATCTGTGAGCTGTGTGTGGTGCCCCAGTTGGCTGGATTGATAGGCAATAAATGTATTGACCCCTAGAGTTTGCCTCTAGAACAATACTTATTAAAGATGGGGGAATGGAAAAACGAGGAGAGGTAAAAATTTAAATATTGGAATGGATTCATTCCTGTTCTGGGAATGAAAAAGGAACTGCTTGAAAGTTTACAGAAGAGCGAGTGAAAAATGCAAAAAGTTTCTGATTGGTAGAGGTGGTTCAGTCTAAGTTGGTTGGTAAGGAAAATTGCTTGGAATGTAATAAATTTCTAGTTCCTAGATCTACTGGAGATAACTGTTTTTCTTTTGCATGTATGTTATTATTGATGACCATGGTGAAACTATGCAATCAATAGGATGAATGCAATGTCTACAGTATGTTGCTCAGAAAACACATGTTATCAAGGTGAATATAATTAAGTTGTAAAAAAGACCAAAAATTTTCACTGCTGCAATTTGCAATTATCTGTGCCTGTGTAGAGGCAGTTCATTTACCAAAAAGACAGCAGTGCAATCACTTAACCAAAGGCATGAACTTAGTTATAGAGGTCAGTAAATTTTATTCAGAATATAGACCTCCTGTTTAAAATATGGGCTTCAAAATATAAGTTTGATAAAACTTTAGTTAAGGTACTTTCACACAAGTAATTCACAAGACAGGACACTTTGAGGGAAAAAAAACCATTGTTTAAATGTACATTTACATCAACAAATAACCAGTATTAAGTAAACTTAATTTCCTTTGGGACCCATAATGTACCACGTTCCTTTTGAAAACATGAAAAAATACCGAATCAGCAAAAACCTATCAGAGCAGAGGCAACAGATCTCAGAGGGAAATCTCAGAGCTAAAAGGACTAAAACAAAGATATAAAATAAGCATGAAACTGTTTTTTTTCTCAGAAAATGCTGGGTTTAAAAACCTGAACTTTTTACACAGAAGTCAAAACATTCCTACATATGGCACTCTAGTCAATGTTGGAAATTCTGCTGTTGCACTGAGCCAGTTTTACCACCCTCTCTAAATCAGAAAGAGCTTTTCTGTAGCCTGTGAGAGACGAGTGCAGTGCAGGAGATATTGCTGAGCACTATAAGACCGTGGGATGCTGATGTCAAAATATTTGGAAGTGGAACTCAGCTTATTGTTTCAAGTAAGTACAAAATGTAAAACATGACTCCTGAAATGCTTTTCAATGCAGTTAGATACTGGCTGTGTGAAGCACACTGCTGGCTGTAGCTCCTACTAGTTTTAATCCTACTGAATGCTTTGCAGGGATTTTCCTCTACAAGAGAATTGTTTTGTATTTCTGTATGAAATGGGGGAAACACAACAGCTGTTGTAGCACAGATGCACAACTAATTCCATTATTATTTTCTTTTAAAAGATGAAATTAATTCTGGCAAAGACAGCAGTCAGAGAACTGAAAGATGTTTTTGTCTTTGAATATGCATATTCAACCTAATGATATTTCTAATTCATTCTGAAAGAAAACTGTCAAAACTTTGGGTCACTCAAACTCTTTTAAAGTGCAGTGTTTTCCTTTAGAACTGTGTGTGACTATACCAAATTAAGAGAGTTATCTGAGATATACCCAGAACTGTCTGAGGATACATGGAGTTTGAATGCTGCTTTCTCTTCCCAGCTTTTGTAGAAAGCACTATCAATTATTACTATTATTAAGTAATAATGCCAAACTCAAAATGTTTTGGCATACTTTTTAAAATTAGTTTGCTTCAAGTAAACTTCAGCTACTTTGTTATTTGCTGGTGATTCAGCTCAGCTAAGTCTGTTTTAATAGGTGTGTATAAGAAGCAAATTGCTTGGTCAATATCTGATCAAATTGATCCATTACTGGTGTTGCCACTGTCCAGAAAGCAGAGTCAGAGCCAAGGTGCTCATTCTGAACCATCCATCTAAATTTTCACAAGACTAAAATTAGTTGAGATGAATCCTGCCCATTTATCAATACATATGCCTTCAAAAACCTCCACACCTCTTTATATACATGCCCTCAAAAAAATCCACACCTGTTTTATTTTAGTTTAGGCAATTGCTCCTTTTTTATTCCTCTAAGGTCTAAAAATGGATTATTTTAAGAATACTACTTACCCATATAACAGAGCTGCACTGTTATTGCAAAGACTTTATTCACTGTGACTGGTTATTACACGAAGCTGTTTGGTGATGGTACAAAACTCCTTGTTTCAGGTAAGTTATGTGCCATTTTCCATACAGTAAGCTATAGGAACTTGTAGTGGTCATCTGTTACCTTTGTGTGTATGTTACATGTGAGTGTTATAGTGTCCCTCAGGGCACTCAGCCTGCTTAGAGCCTCAGTCAGCACCATCTTTCTGCAGGATTCCCTTTCCTGGATTGTCATTCCTATAGTGAGCTTTGGTGCATTTGGCATGCAGAGGTTTAGGATCACAAGCATTTCTGAAAAGGAGATATTCTGAGACACTTTTGAACATACTCCTTGGAAATGAGGTAGAAAATTACCTGTCGTAGATTCCAGAGCCCTCATTCTTTTCTTGGTATTGAAGGAATGAGGTAATCAAGGAGCTGTGAATTAAGCATAAAAGAAAATAAATCCTCTAACCTCTTCCCAATACAGAAACAAAGAGCAGTACATGATGGCCATTACCATAAAATCCCTTTTTAATTAGGCTAGTAAAAGTGAAAGAACATACCTATATTTATTTTTGTCATGTACACAGGACTTTGACAGTAGGAAGAAATGAGTAGCTCTGAATGCTCTCCTTATTGCCTAATAACACAAAAATGAAGCAGTACTTTTTTTTTTTTTATTTCCTGCAGAGAAATTCATTTTAAGGGAAAATGAAGACCAAAAATCTTCTTTTTCCTATTAAATGGAATTTGAATGCCATAATCCTGGAGTAAACACCTAGACAAACACAATGCAGAGGAACTATTGCTACCAAATGTTTTAAGCCTGGTTAATTACATAAACATATTAGCATATCAAGCAAAGATTGGTTTTCATGATTTAAGTCAGAAAGACTAAGTAGATAATAACTGTAATTTAATAGAAATATGCAGGTCAGGATAAGTGTGTGGTTTTTAGTGAAAATCCTTACCTTGTTATATTTTTAGTATCTATGGTTTAGAATAAATTCTTTTCAAGCATCACTCTAATTCTGTAGGATTTTGTCTTCATGTGGCCAAGGTTTCTGACTGAGTTAAAGGGCTATAGTTAACTCATGCTCAAGATCAGGCAATTTATCACAGATTGTTTTTTCATTAGCTCAGTAAATTACTTCTAATGGAAAGAAATGCAAAAACCAAGACTTACATTACAAGACAGTGACAATCCAATTGAATCATCAGGGTTTGAGCTTTAGCAGAATCTTTTCCCAGATCTATACTGAAAGAGACGAATAAAGAGCCAAACTCCCATCAACTACTAGTGAAGTTGATTTTGTTCTTGTTGGTCTCTTTTATTAAGTTCTGACCAAAAGAAAGTTGCTCAGGACTTATAATAATGCAGGTAACAGAAGGGCTGGGATTTGACAGACTGGTTTGGCATTTGCATTTGATAGAGTAGATGAGTATTTAGAAGTTTACATCAGGGAATATTAATCCAACATAAATTGCTAATAGAGGATTCTTCTGTAAGTGTCTTTCCAGGGAACTTAGGTGGTTGCAAAAAACTGACTCAGCCTTGCCAAATCCATTTTTTTTTTCCCTCAGTAACTGAGCAGTGCCTTGCTCAGCAAGCACAGGGCTGGTTTCCCTCTGCCATTTCTTCTGCTACAGCTGGGTCTCCCTGGCAACTCACAAGCATATTTTAATTTATTTTGAAGTGAGAAAGTGAACAATCTACTAACACTTCTAGGAAACAATTTCATAGCAGAAATAATGGCAGCAAAATTTTATTTCTTTAAATGCTATATCCTAAATATTACTGAAGTAGCTACTTTGTTTTCACCTGAAGTTCTAAAATCTACAATTGTTTCTCATAATTATATCTTACAAAATACACATTGCCTAAAGATACATTATACTTACATTTATTTTACATGATCTAAAGTTGGATTAAACTGACTTTCTGCCCTTTTAAACCAAAATGGTGGAGATTAATGTCTGTGTTAGTTTGCATTAGTGTGGTTTTTTTAATGGGGAAAAAACCATGAAGCTCTGAATCAAAACCCAACAGACCTGAGAGTCCAAATGAGTGTTAGAGCAGAAGGATGGAGCTGTAAGACATAAATAAAGGAAGATGTGGCCTCTCAAAATAAATTTGCAGAATGAAAGCCTCTTACTGTGATTAATATTAATAGAAGCATTTGCAAATGGGTTTAAAATGCCAAGGATTTAATGGGTGTGAAAATGAATTCAGCATCCAATTCTTCTAAAGGCAATGTTCTAAACCAGGTTTGAATGTGAACATGCACCTGCTCAAAAACATCTCTGTTACCCTAAAGCCATGGCTCAAAAAGATCAGCTTGAATTGGTGAAAAGATGCAGGGCTATGTTGAGATGAGACAGGTTTTTTCAAAGCACTTGTACACGGTGCGTATTACAAAATCTTTGGAGCTGGCACAAAGCTTATTGTTTCAGGTAAGCTTTTTAGTATCTAAGAAAATATGTCTTATTCTGATAATTCAAAATCTAAGGAAAGGATTAACATTTTTTTAAATTTTTAACAGATTAAAATACAGATTTAGCAGTATAATACAGAAAAGTGATGTGGACTTGGTGATAGCACAGTTTTTCTTTAGCACCCAAATGCTTTTATAAGAGAGGTCAGGATAAACTCTAGGATTTCACATAAACTACAAATTGGTGAAATATTGCTTCTTTTGGCTCATTAGGGCTACCTCAGGTCGTTCCCTTGTGTAAAGGTTACTGCCCTGAGCAGCAGGGTCAGGGTTACTCAGAAACGTGGCTTCAGATCACCCCTCATCCTCGGAGCAGGGGGAATAGAGGTGCTGTGGACAAAAACATTGTGAGTGCCAACATAAAACCATGGGTGGAACCCAGCCCTCTTTTTCATAAAAGGAAAGGTCTTTCCCCATGGATTTGTCCTAACAAAGTTGATTTATTCCAGCCAAGAGGAACTGATCTTGCTTGGGAGCTCTGCAGCACAGTTGCCCGCAGGCAGACAATAAATAATCAGTATATTAAAATGTGGGGGAAATCCTGAATCTTTGAAAATGTTGCCATTGGTTTTGGTGTCAACAGGATTCCATGGGAGGTGCACATGTTTTCCCCATGTAGAAGCCAGAAGGCTTCTAGGGAAGGCTACCAGGGAAGGAGATGCACGGGAAGGATGGCAGTTAATGTTTCTATACTGCACACATAGATGTATGCATGATGTTTCCTCTTAGTCATCCTGAAAAAATAAATTAATTTTTCTAGAAGAAACATTTAAAGGAAATATGGCAGCTCAATATCCTTGATTATAAATTGAAACCTGAAAACACAATTCAGATAAATCATTCTATAGATATAACTTAATCTCAAGAATTAGAAACCCAGTAAGTAAATCCAAATTATGTTCATCAACATCCAGATAATTTGTATCATATAATTTAATGTAATTATTGGATGCTTAAGGTTAGCATGTCCACTAGAAAGTTAGAACTGGAAATCAGAACAGCTACATCATCATTTTAAATGGATCACAAAAAGACACATTTTCTGCAGCAGATAAGCAATGCACTGACAGAGAACATAAAACCAGGAAAAAAATAAAGGAAAATAAGAATATTCTGAAGTGAAAATAGAATATTTATCCCAACTGACTCTTCCAGGAATACTTCTCTGCATTTGGAGCAATATTTTGTTATCTCTAACTCCATTTATTCTCTACCAACTGGCACATACAGCACTAGATAACACAGTTGCCTTAACTCATGNGGACAAAAATTAATTTGGTTTGTTTTGGTATTTTTGTTAAACAAGTGATGACAATTATTAGCTTGAAACTGAATTTAAAGTATGTATCACTACATGTTCTTTGGGAATAGCAGCTTTACCTGAGATTGAATTCAAATTTTCTATATTCATGTAGGCATATTCATAGGCTTTTATTGTTCATACGATTGTTAAGTCTGGCCAAAATGTCCCAAAACATTTCTGTAAGGAAATGTACCACTGGGGGTACAATATACAACATATATATAAAGATATTTGGTTCTGGCACAAAACTCATCATCTCCAGTAAGTGTTTTCAAAGATTTCTTGGGTTGTTTGTTTTTTTTTTTTTAAGCTTTGTAATGGGAAAGCTTTGGAGCAAAGATTGATCTCTCTTCAGGGTATCTGGGGAGGCTCACAGCAGGTCAGGACTATATGTTATTATCAGTGATAATACCTGAAATCACTGGCAAAGAGGGACAAGAATGCTGCTTATGAGCTGAGTGCTCTCAGCTCTCACTGGCTCAAGGGGGATCGAGGAGCTTAAAGTATCAGGCAAAATTACTCCTCCAATTTGTGGGATCATCCAAGTACTATGAATTAAAGTTTCAGCTTAAGAACGTTTTCCTTATTTATAAATCTTAACAATACTTTTAAATAAACAGTAGAGAAGTTTCATTAATAAAACTTTTGACAGACTATAACATTTTTATTATAAAATATTCCTCAGTGTTGTAATGTTATTGAGGTGTTTCACTTATGCTAAGCACCTAAGGTCTTTGGCAATTCCAGAGGTGGAAATTATTTCAGCTCAAAAGAAATCTCTAAAACTGGCAGGATGTCTTCCAAAAAAATGACAAAAATAATTTTTTTGTTGCCTTAATAAATAAGATAACATAGCATTAATATCAGTTTAAAAAAATTATAAGTTAGATGTTAATTAATTAGCAATGAGGATGTATATTGGGGACATAAAACTGCAAAGATTTGAAAGGTGTGTGGTCTATTTTTAACATTCTCTAGACAAAATTTTAATGTAGTTGTTTTTGCATAAACATGAGAAAAAAACATTAAACTTCTCTTATCAAATAATGAAAAGGGCTCTTTCATAAACTATTACTATTGTAATAAAATACTCAAGAAATCTTTTGTGAGATACTTTTTACTCTGGTGCTAGAGTATTAATAAGTAGACCCAGTTTACTCCAATATTCCTCTACCTGATGCACAGCTTGACAAGAAGCATGAAGGAAGCAGCCTAGATATTAGAGTTCACTAAACAATTTATGACTTAATGTTTCTTCACACACAGGGCATAGTATCAAACTTAGATCGAGCACTCTCTGGACTCTATATTGTCTAGACACCAACAATTTTAGAATCTTCTGATTTTGAGATTGATTTTTCTGTAACAAATTCATAAAAGCCTCTATTTATGTTTAGTTCTCTATAAAGTAATACTTTAAAAAATAAGGTTAGGACTCATTTTTTCTGTTCCAAATTCTTCTAGATAATATTGTAACTGGTTTCAACTGAAAATTAAAACTTCTCATTTGGGTCTATTGAAATAATAATATTGTGTTTGAACACCAGGTCCATCCAGCTCACCAAAAACTTCTTTTTACTTTTACTTTATTTTTACTTACTTTACTTTTGGAAACAGCTGTAATTCATCCATCCTGTTAACTGAAGTTCCTTTCATATATGAGTCATTTCTATTCCCATCCTAAGTATTTCATAAATTAGAGAGGTAAAGCATTTGTTAATAAGACAGTTTGCTTTTTGCTCTTCAAAATTTCTATTAGTGACTGTTTAGTTGCTGTATCCTATTGATATTCCAGCTATTTTGTTTGGTTTGTTTTTCTTTTTTCCTCCAATAATCATTGCAGATAAAGGAATTTCTGCACCAGCAAACTTTGAAATCCTGCAGAAGAAACACGCTGACCACATAACGTACGTTTGCCTCGTTGAGAAATTCTACCCAGAAGTTATTCAGGTGACATGGACTGACAAAGAAAATAAGGAGGTAACAGACAAGGTAGTAAAAGGTCATGCTTGGAAGAACCCCACAGAAGAGGATAAATACTCCATTGGCAGCTGGTTAACTGTACCAGCAAACAACAAAGAGGAGTTCTATCACTGCAAATATGAGCATGAAAGCCCCGGGCGTTCACTGTCAACACAAGGTATGTACCACTAATTAACATTTTCTTCCTAGGTCTTATTATAGATATCCCTTTTTCTTTGTGATAAAATTATAGTAGTAAGATGTACAGAAGTATGTGTACAGAAGTTTTTGAAAACAGTAAGTTTACTTTTTTTCAGAAACTTTACTACTTTACCCTCTGTTACACATGGCTTACATGTACAAGTCCCTCTGACACGCCCTGACATCAGTATAAAAAACTAGAGTTAAAAGTGAGGATGCTGAGGATGTAGAGCAAAGTTTAAATATATTACTTACCCATAGTCCAGAAATAGTGAGGTAATAACCAGGTATGAAAATAAGAGACCTCATGCAATTGTGGAAAGATTGATTGTGCAAAGCAAAGTCTGAAAGATAATGTCTTTTTAAGGGAAAAAAAGTAACCTATAATCATTGCAAATTGTTTAAATCATGCTAATATGTTTAAGAAAAGTTGCCTAAATTGGTTTAGATTAATCTTTTCTCAGTACCNTGGATCAAGACACAAATAGTAACAAGGCAGGCTGAGATGTCAGCAGCCACGTGGAGACCAAAATGTGCACATGTATCAAAAAGCACCAAGCAGGAGAAGGAGCTTTTCTTTCTTTAACACAGTTGTCACAGTTCTAAAAAGGAAATTCCCTTAGTGACTTTTAATTTCCTGTATATCCCTCTATGGAATGATGAAAATTATGGCTGAGGAACTGATAGGGGGAAACATGCCTTGGAAAACAGCTGATGCTCAAGGATGAGGAGTTAAAATTACCTTAAAATTGTCTTTTTGGACCTTCATCGTTGCACTGAATGCTGTTGCTGTACTGACTCTTTTTTTTTTTTCTTTCTATTTCTCAATACATGTTTATTAAAATTAATTAAAAACCTAATTGGGGCATTTAAACTCTCTTTCCATTAGATCTTACTGATTCCCAGGAAGAGGACTGCAGCATATCTACAGTTTTTAACAGAGGTAATCAAAATGTATTAACATGTCAGACAGCAATGCACCTCATGCAGGAGTTAAGATATTTTTACACATACCTCATGAAAGTGTTCATTCTAAATAGTGTACAGGAAATCTTTCAAGTCTGTCTCCTTTAATTTTAAAATGCTTCAGTACTACTCTGAATTAACTTCTGTTGGGGATTATAAGAAGGGGCTCCCTTACCTTTATGATGTTGCTTTATTAGGAGCTTTCTTAGGATGCTGTTCGGGCTACTAGATTATTAGCCTGCATTAAGTATCACTTTTTAAAATGCCTGAAGAAGTTGAATGGTACCAAAAAAGGCTTTGAGCAAACAGGGTGCTACTGGTAATTGATGCTGGAAGCATTAAAATGATGTTCTGCTTTTGCAGGACACAACCCAGCAGCCTAGTGCTAAGAACACACTCAGTCTAGAACTTATTATCAGTGTAAACCCACTCAGTGAACAGCCAGCCACTCTGTTTATGCCCTGTCCACTGGCATCAATGTAATTGCAGCAGCAAACACTGTCCCAGTTCTACCCACCTGTTAGGAGGCTGTACAATACTGACACTAAACAAGACTTCTCTGTCTGTCTGTTACAGATCTCTTAGTGCACAGGGCAGCATATTTAGTGTACATCGTCCTCCTCCTGAAGAGCTCCATGTACTATCTCACCATACTCTTCTTCATCTACAGAATGTGGGCTCCAAACAAGCACCAAGGAAAGAAAGCATAAAGCTTACAAAATCGTTTTCAAGTTGCTCTGCTATATACTTATCCATATAGAATTCCTTGCTCTCAGTGTTAGATGTAACAACAACCAAAAATATCCAAAAATAATTTCCTGGAATTAACACAGAGAGCTTATTTTGCTTTACTGCTAGTGTTTTTATATAATCCTGGTTTTCCTAATTTTTCTGAGGATTGAACTGAGGTGGATAACAGGAGGAAGATTCCATACCTTGGATTTTAATCCAAAATCCATATGGCAGAATGAGGAAGGTACTCACAGCACAAGTAGATATGCAGGCAGGAGTTTAGAGGTTTTTGACATATAAAGCTTTTGGCACATAAAGCACAGATATGTTTTGTTGTTGCACTTAAGGCTTATTTAGAAGCATTCCTGTGCTGTAAATTCACAGGTATTTGTTCATTTTTACTTTCAGTGATTTATTGTAACTCTCATGTATCAGGACTTAAATATTCTGAAGTGACTTATGCTTGAATAGTCAATTAAACACAGTTTAATCAAGTGAATAGTTTTAAACTAAGAAGTTAGATGAGCATAAAAGCAATTCTAAGGCACACACATAAAGAAATGGAGGAGACCCACCTGGCCCCACACCAGCACTGTGCCACAGACTGCAAACCTGCACATCATATTTTTAATGAAAGATGAAAACAATTGTAATGATCAAAATCAACAGCTTCTTTAGAGACACCTTCTTAAGGTGAGCAAAACCTTACATTTGAAGCTTCAATAGAGAAAGTGTTTTCACACTAGAGGAAAAATTCTCAGATGTTGGACTTTGAACTCTTTATCTCAAAGTTCCACAAACAAAATCCTTTCAAACTTCCATGAAATCTCTGAAGTAGACATATTGGGATAAAACCTTTGCTCAGTTTGGGGCAAAACACTGTCCTAAGTTTGGAGAGAAGTGCCAGTAGTGTTTACACTCTGTAATGATGTAGAGGGTAATAAAAGCTTTCCTCCAAGTGTAGTTGTGAGTCCTGTGTTTGCTCTCCAGCATTTCCACAGCATTTACCAAGAAAACCTGACTCGTTTCTCTGTTCATATAAACTCCTCAGGAAATCAAAGATCTTTCAAACCATCAGTTTTCTGCTTTTCTGTGCATTAAACAGAAATGATTTTACACCAAACAAGAAGAGCTAGCTCATNAAATTAGGAAATTCCCAACAGGGTAACCTTAGATCACACTCTCCTTAAGATTATTCTTTAGCATTGAGCAAACATTAAGCAACAGACTAATTGAGGTCCCTTCTGATGTTAAATTATTCTGCATTTACCCTGCCACTTTTCTATGTGTTCCCCCATTCAAACTCCCACTGCAAACAAACTCTACTGTGAACATCTGCTATGCAGCCAGATATTAAACATTGTTTTTTAAAGTTATTTAATATCAGCTTCCCATTTAACTGTTGCTGTACTGACTCTTCTTCTTCTTCTCCTCCTCTTCTTCTTCTTCTCCTCCTCTTCTTCTTCTTCTCCTCCTCTTCTTCTTCTTCTTCTCCTCTTCTTCTTCTCCTCTTCTTCTTCT